>PVLD010020635.1:0-33433 GCA_004027595.1 Dinomys branickii | reverse complement strand
GAGACTGCATTTTGTTCCTCTGTTTTCCCATTTTTGGGTATCAGATTCAAAATGTGGAGCTATAAATTCCACAGACAGTTCAGCAGGCAAAGGTCTGCTGCAGAGGCTGCTCCAATGGTTACTTCTCTTTGGGAGAATGTCCCTTAAGCTGTCTGCTGAGATTTCCGCTTCTACTCCCTACCCCAAGACCTGGGCGGGGCGAATAAGCAGCTTGCCACCCCAGGATTCTTGCAGATAGGCCACTCAGGTGTTACTCCCTGGGTGGAGCTCCTTCCCCCCTCACAAAACCCGCTGGGGCACCTAAGTAGGTCTTCCCACCCGGGAGATCCCAAAGTCCTTGAAGCTGCTTTGGTGTCTCTCGCTGGGCTGAGCTTCTTCCCGATTGAGGAAAAACCGGTTAGAGCGCGCACTTAACTCACCCTGTGATCGTGCAGACAGGAGTGCCGTTCAGATGTTTTTCCCTGGATGGAGATTTTCCCCAACTCAGAAATCCCGCCGGCCGGTCGCTGTTGCTCCAGTTCGCGCCGCGCTGGCTGCGGGGGTGGGGTTCTGAGCGGGATCCCAGAGCACTGCCCGGTTTGGCGCAGTTTGTCCCAGTAGCGCGTTCTGTCGGGTTCAGGAGCTGAAGCCGTTCTCCCCTCCACACTCGCTCTCTCGGCTGGTCATCTTCTTCCCGGAAGTCCTTATTTCTGTCTTCATATTGCTATATTTCATTGTTTGGGTGGTAATCCTCTGGGAGGTTCTCTCTCTGCTGCCTACCCAGTTGCCATCTTCCCGGAAGTCTTCTGAGTGCTTTATAAGCTCTCAACTTTTTGTCTAAATTTATTTTTTCTTGATTGCATATTTTTAGGAGGTACCAACATTGTTTAAATACACATATATATTGTGCAATATCCAAGTCAGAGCAAGTGATGAGAACATTCTAAAGCTTTTCTCCTAGCTTTTAAAAATATATGTAGCACCTTATAATTATCTGTAACTTTCTGCTGTACAGTAGCTCACCAGAACTTCTACCAACTTCGTGTTCTTGCTCTGCTGTGGTATCAGTGGGTTTGAAATATGAGAGCTTTACGGAGAAACCCAGTGCCCAGGCTCCACCAACAGATGGAGTGTACCTAGACCCGCTCACCTCACCATTCCGGGTTGCTGGCTTTCCTCTTCCCCAAAGCAATCCTGTCTCCTACCCGTTCAGTTTTCACACTTTAATTTCAAGCCAAAAGCTTTGTCCCTTATCTGCCAAGCTTTTACATTTTAATTTCTAACTTGGAATTTTCCCAAATCAGTTGTGTGATTGTTCGCAGTTCTTCCTTGCTCACATATCAATACTGTTTCTTAAACAGAACATATTAAATGTATTTTATGTCTAATGATATCAATATTTGACTTTTTGCAGGTCTGATTGATCTATTTTTTTCTCGTGCATGGTGCTTTGTTTCCTTGTATACTCTAGAATCTGCCAGATTTCTTTAAAGCTAGATTTGAAGTTACATTATTCTATAGATGAATTTATTTTTTATTTTCTGATCATCTGGAGACTCTACCAATCCCATTCATTTTGTATTAGATTCTCTTCTTGAAGGTTATCAGTGTGTGCAGTTATATCACCTTCCAGTTTCTATGAGTACAGCTATGGATAACAGTTCTTTTGTGCCCTTGCTCTCACCTAATCTTTCTAAATTTCTTTTATTGAGGGGACCTGGGGAGACAATTAAAATTTTTTATTGTCAGGCAGAACCACTAGGAAAATATATCACAGCCTTGACACAGCAAACAGATGGGCTATATTATCATTTCAAGTAATAAACTGCTAAAAAGATGTCACAGTCCTTATCCAAAAAGATAAGATGCCAGGCTGGGGCAGGAACACTGCATGTTGCAAAGGCCCTAGGCAGAAATGATATTTGGTAAAGGAGTCAGCCCACTTGCTTACTTTCTAGTGCTGTTAATTCAGGAGGCTAAAAAAAAAAAAATTCAGGAGGCTAAGTAAACAATGCTGGGTTTAGGCTTTTATTTCATTCTGTTCTATAAAAAACAATTTCTTCAAGTTCAGCACTTCACAACTTCATAAGAAGTGTGGTTGAGGGGTGACTGTAGCAGAGGAAGAGGAGGCCTAGACATTCACAGTGATGCATGTAGTGTTGGGGACCAGTGAGGGGGCCATTAGTGACTGGAACACTGGAGAATGGTGAAAGGGACTCTGCTGAAGAGAAACACTGGGAGCTTAGATGGCAGAGAGAGGACGGTGAAGAGTCCTTCAGCTATCATGGACTCTCCAGCCAGGAGTAACAGAAAGAAATCTCTCAGTCCACCACATTTCCATCACACACACGCTGACATCTGCAGAGGAAAGTCATCAGACCTTTGAAGAGAGCTTCCACATCATTTCCACCCTGCGTAGATACTTCCTGCTAATTAAGTTAACTTAGTGAACTACCTGGCATTTCTTCCCCCAGTGCTGTAAGGAGCCTTATAGTCAGTGATTGTAGTCTCTCATGGGATCTTCCTGAAATACTTTATGAGTTTCTGGTCATTCTCCCACTCCCCCTTTATCTCTCTGCCTCCAGGATTAATCACATCCAGTTCATGTTCCTCACATCAAACTGCCCATTAATGCTGAACTGCAAGGATGCAGCAGTGGATCGCTCTTCTTGCTGACAAAAAATCTGGACCTGTATGGTGAAATGACCTGCAACCCACACACAAAACTATCACCCTCCATGCTTGATAAATCCATTGCCTCTCTTAAGTTTCTCTGCACATTTAGGAAACTATTATTCCTGACTAGCCCTTTCTTCCCCTCATCCCTATGTGGCTGTACGATTGGGCCAATGTTCAGCTCTTTTACACAAATATATCAGAGTCCCCTGTCTACATGGGCTCTGGCTCTTCCTCTCCCTGACTGTCCCTATCTCCCCACCTTGCCTCATCCTTACCCCTGATCTTGTTTTTCTCAAGTTTGATGTCAAGCAGGATCATCCCGAGGTTTTGCCCTACTTCTCTTAGCATTTGATGCAATTCTATCCCTGCTTTGGGGCTATTTCCCTTCTCTCAGGAGACCCAAAGGTTTTACCTTGTTATTGTCACTGTCCTACTGAAGGAAAGAAGTCTTATCTATTGAGCTCTGCACTTCACACCAGGACAGTGAAGGTTTAAAAAGAGATTTAACAGTGAAGCAGAGGCAGGGAGAGTTAGCATCTGTGGGAGAAACATGAAAGTCAGGTCCAGAGTAGGGAGGTGAGAGCCATAAGGACCCACACTGCTGTGACCCTGAAAGGGCCAGGCTAGCAGAAAAAAGAAACCCCTTTCCAGACTCCCTCAGTCTTTTGGATCCTTCACCTTGTGCCACCTTCATGTGTGTGAGGTACTTAGATACTCTCATGTTACCCAGGCTGCTCCAGGAGAATTCATCTCACAAGTACTTTTAGTGACTTCTATCAAGTTCTGGATATAAAATATACAAGACAATTGGGACTCAGAATTGAATTGAACAGGCAGCACTTCCACCAGGAAGGAGAATGAGGCATCATAGGACACATACCAAATTCATCGCAGATCCTGGGGGTTCAGGAGATGTTTCCTGGAATGGATGGTGAGCTCGCCATTGGAGGGGAGCTGCCACACATGCACATAGTACCTAGCTAGTGTCATAGGACAGGACTCCTATGAGCTGGGTATCAGATCCCCAGAAACTTCTCCAGTGAAACCACATCCTTACCCCATCCTTACAAAGAGCTACGCACTGGTTCTCCTGCATGAAGCCCCAATCTCTCCTCTCCTCCCTGGCCACTTCTTGCCATTCCAGGACACTCACAGGCTTCCTTCCTGGCTTCTGCCAGCAGCAGTAGCAGCAAATGAACACAGGCAGTGAGAAGTTCTGGAGACATTCTGTTGAGCAGGTCTGTGCGGAAATAGCCAAGAAGCCACCGGGTGTGTGCATATATGCTCCCCTCTGTGTATGGAAGCTGCCCACAGCAAACTAGTCTATTGAAATCCAACTGAAGCCCTTGCGGGCAGGCATCCTGCAGAGCCCTAGCACCGAGCCGGCGACTTCTCCCCCTGCTTTGGATAAATAGGTTCTCACTAAGTAGTTCAGGCTGTCCTTGAACTCTAGCCCAGGCTGGCCTCAAACTTACAGTTATTCTCCTGCCTGAGCCTCCTAAGTGCTGAAAGAATAGGGGAGGACTTCAAGATGGCGACCGGGTAGGCAGCAGAGAGAGAACCTCCCAGAGGAATGCCACTCAGACAAAGGAATATAGGAATATAGCAACATGTGAAGGACAGAAAGGAAAGAGGTGGGTATCCTGAACTCAGGAAGGATCTGGAATGGGAACTGAAGCCCTCGGAAAGACTAAGTAAAACCTCTTCTGGAGGAAAGGATCGGAGATCCACCATGGTGCAGTCAGAGGGAGAGAAGACGGAGAAGGAGGAAGTCACCACTCCAAACACACCCTTGACCCACGCCCTTGGTCCAGCATTCACAGCTTCAGCTTCGGAGACCCACACTCACAGAAGCCTCGCAACTCAGCCAGGGGAGAGCTCTGAGAGCTGGTCCAGGGCTGGAGAGGGGAGAGTGCAGCCAGGAAAAGAGGCAGTGGTGGTTGGGAGCAGTTGTCCAACCCAGTGTGAGGATGTTACAACAGCCACTGGGGCAGAGTCCCCACCCTGCGGCAACCTTCCTAATCAATGCCTGGAGAGAATCAATGCAACTAGTACACAGCCCACCGCGCCCGGTTCTGCGCCTGCCTCAAGGCGGTGGCCCCCTGCCTCTCTGCTGGCTGAGCGGCTACCGGCGGAGAGCAGTGGGGAACCTCGGCAACTCCCACGGATCCGGCTGGGGAGCAGATGGGGGCTCCAGCACCGCAACAGGAGGGAGATGCAGATGGAGGTGGATCGCGTGGCTCCATACCCTTCTCACTCCAACATCAGACAGGAAGCATGAATTGGGTTGCCGGGACTCAGCTCCCACCCTGAACTCTCTCTGGGAGCACCTTGAGACTCCGCGGCTTGAGCAAGCACCGCCTGTTCCTGGCAGCAATGGGAGGAATCCATGGTCTTCAGGACTCACCTTAATGTGAGCACCAAGAGGGTCTCCTTACAGCTTGCACATAAGAACCTTGCATGAACCCATAGCAACAAATTAGATGAAAAGCAGCAGACTGGGAGTCCGAAAAACAACATACTCTACACAGCGGATCCGAGAAAATCCTCCAATTTTATTTTAGAACTAATCTTTAAACTCAGTTCATACCCTGAACTAACACAGTGAGAACGGCTGGGGAGATTTCAAGCCCTTATACCAAGCATCGTTAGTTTGTCCAATGCCCAGCTGCAAGGAGTGGGGAACAGTAATACTGGAGATCAGGAGGAGGGAGGAGGAAAAGAAAGGGCCTCCAGCATTGAAGCAATGGGACAGAGCCAAACGGGTCACTAAGGTCGCCCCAATGGGTGCACGCCCCATGGCTGCTCCCGCTGTGGGCTCTGTGGCTGCTCCAGCTGTGGGCCCTGCTGAGGGCACCCCATGGACTGGACCTGACCCCACGCATAATGCGGCAATGGGGTGGTGCTGGGTGGTCTGCTGTGAGCATACGTGCTTTTCCACCTCCGACCATGGCAGTTTGTATACACCCATGTATGTTATAGATAGTCTGAGGCAGCTATATCTCTTCCCAAGGCGAGAGTCCAGGGGTATAGAGAAACCCAGGAGTACAGTTATTATCACAGGGAAGATGACTGATTGAGAGGTAGGGCAACAGAGATGAGGGAGGAGAAAACTAAATGATCAAATGGGCCATCATCTATGTAACTGAGTAACAAATGTGAAGGTAACATGTAGGACAGCATCCAGAGTTAATTCCCTACTATCTTCTCTATAATTTGGTATTTCCTTTAATGTTTATGTGTTAACTAATGTGAAGATAACATTATGTAATACAACATCCAGTGCTAATTCCCTACTATATTCTGTATAATTTTGTATTTTCTGAATTGTTTATGGCTTATTCTGGCTCATATGTCTCCATTCTTTTGTCTTTAAAATAAAAAAAAAGAAATCCAATTGAAGAACAATTTTGTCACACCAGTGTTCAGCAACTATGCAAAATAGAGGACTTATTAAGACATAAGAAAAGAAAGGTTAAAAACAAAAGCCAATCTGAACCCTCTTTCCTTTCCCCTGTCCCCTCCAAGCACCCTCTTGTATGTGAGCAGCCTTGCTAGAGGTTATGAGCTTTTTCTTCTGTCCCCCTTCCACTAACTTTCTCTACCCCCTCTTCCCTGCCTCTTTTACTATCTACTTTCTTCCCTGGTCCGTCTTTTCTCCTAACTCCACTTTCTCTGCTCCCCTCCCCTAGCCTTTTCAAATTCTTTCCTCTTAATGATTTTATTCATTCTCACAAGTGCACCCCGAAGGAAGTTTCAGTGGACTTGGACAAGAGTTCTCTGAAGCCCCAGAACTATCTTTCTGGTTGTAAAATAAAGGCTGATAAAAATGACCACTTTAAGTCAGATAACAATGAGGATGAGTACCGGGTATTTTTAAGAATGGCCAGGTTAGGGATGAACTGCACATTTCTGAAGCAGAGGCAATGGATTACGCAGGTTGTCATAGCTAAAAGTTTCCCTTGGTGGGGGTGCTTTGAAATAAAACCACCTGTGTTCTTCAGGTTGGAGTGAGTTTCAGAGCCTGTGAGTACTACGGATAGCACTTAGCTCTGGAGGAATGCAGAGTAGAAGATGAAGAAGAGCAGAATGTGAAATCCTAGGACCTGGGAAGCCGTTGGAAGTAGCAGCAAGGTTCTATGGAAAGAAGTAAAACGTGCTGCTGCTAAAGAGACTAAAGAAAAAGCCTCAGCAAGGAAGTCTACATAAGATACTCCAGCCAAAAATTCGTGAAAATCAAACCAGACAGAGTAGACTTGAAGCCACCAACACCCAGATCAAAAGGTCGAGTACAAAAAAGCAGGGGGAAACCCCTCCCAGACAGAAAGGGCCTGATGCTGCCGAAAACATGACAGCAAAAATGCAAGCAAGTGTGAAAAAAGCTGGTTCTCTTCCCAACGTGGAAGCCAAATATATCAATTACATGAAAAATTGTCTACATGACAGACTAGGTAGCTATTCAAGATCTCTGGCCTTTAAAAAAACAGTTTTAACAGCTTGGTAAAATTTTCCATCTTATTTCCTTTCTGTAACAGTTAATACCTGGCTGTCCTTTTCTATAAGAGAACTTTTCCTGTTGTTTTAGATAAATGTTGTCTAGGTTCCCTTACCATGAATGTGTGATCCAAAATGCTTGCTTTTAAAACTTTAATTAAGAAAAAGACAGTGTATTAGTTGAGGTTTTCTAAAGGAATGGAATCAATATAAACTACATGTCTAATTATACAAGGGATTTGTGAGGCAGGTGTACAGAATCAGAAGTAGAAGAGTTAGAGTGACTCAGGATCAGGAGTGGACTGATCCAAAATGACTGCGTGCATGTTGGAGAGCCAGAGGATCCAGCTGCAGTCGAAGGTTGAAGGCCTGAGAACTCACTGCGGAGCACTGGAGGCTAAAGAGTCTGTGCTGGAAGGGTAAAAAAACTGCAGACTAGAGCCCAAAGGCGATGCCAAAGACCAGAGCACCTCCAAAAAAGAGAAACACTTTTTTCCTCTTCTGTTCTGCCCAAGTTACAATCCTATTGGTGCCACCACATCAGGTTGGTTCATTTTTTCTGAGTTTGTGGGCACTAGGCTGTCAATCATCCACAGACACACCCACAATTTATTATTCTGCTGGCAGTTATTACTCACCAAGTTAATATATGACAATGAATGATGACAGACATCAGCATTCAGTATACTTATTGCTTATTGAGGCAGGAGGTAGCTAAGCAAACTCCTGGAGAAAGGAAAGAAAGCCCCACCTTGGATCTAGTCCTGCTTTCTAGGACTAGCGCCACCTTCTGAGCTAAACATTACCCTACCAGAGGCGGCGAACCTATGGCTTGCGTGCTGCAGTAGGTTGTTTGTGTCACTGAAAGCTGTAAAAGGTTAGACATCACTGACAGGACTAGGATGCCCAGGTTTAAACACAATGAGAGAAAGTAACTAAATAACTTAGCTCATGTACAATAAACTACGGATATATCATGGCAGGAGCTCCTCTGATGTCTTGGTCTATGTCATCAACAATGATGCCATGGTGCTATTGTTGCATACAATGACGTCAGTGTGGCTGGTGGTGCCAAGGAGCCTCCTGCTACCCTATGTGTCTGATTGAGCCCAAGTGGGTGGGGATGGAGCAACAGCTGTGTCACAGACATCCGAGCAGTAGTTCTCAATTACTCTCCCAAGATAAGCTCTTGGAGCTTATTTGTGTTGAGGCCCTCTATTGTTTAAACATATGTTTTAGCTAGAGCACTGTGGTAGCTGAGCTATAGGAGTCTTTTCTTTGTGGGGATGGGTTAATGGGCTTCCTCAATCTTTCCCCCAAACATAGATGGACCTTGAGTTCCTGAAGTCTGATTTTGTGTCTGCTCACCCCCAACTTTGGGCAATTGACAGTCATATTTTCCTTTGTTTCAAAAGTGTACAATAAAGATCAAAATTGGGTAATAAAAAAACCCCTTAGCAACCCTTGGCTGACCCCTATCCTAATTACATTTCCTCTAAAAGCTATACAAGATCAAAAATCCTGGCCAGACATGGTGATACAAGCCTATAATCCCAGTACTTGGGAGGCTGAGCAGGAAGATCGCTGTGAGTTCAAGGTTACTCTGAACTAGTGAGACCCCATCTCAAAACAAACAAAACAAACAAACACCAAAAATCCCATTGCCTGATGGGCTGAGTCAAGTCGCTCACTGGCAGAAGTCACACCTGAGACAAAACCCTCAATTCCACCACAAACGTTAAGGCTTACAACCCTCAACACTAAGCTCCTCAGCCACACACGCTTCTCGCTAGCCTTCTCCCACCTGTGGAGTGTATCTAGTCTTTTCTCTTCCGTTTAAGTCATTGATCCTCCTGTTATTCTTGGATGTCTTGCTCAATTCTTTGTTCAGAACACCAGAACCTGCACAAGACCCAAACCTGGTAACGATATGATAATCAGAGTTTATATTTAGTAATCAACACTATGGGTGCAAAAATGATAATAATAACAACACAAACTAAAACTGTTGGAATGCTTGATACTTTTCCACAGGACAGAAATCAGAATAACCTGACATACAATTAGTTATAAGCACCATCCTTGCCCACACATGAGTACTTCTTTGTTAAGCTTTGTGACCTGGCAGTAATTCAAACCTTCTGCCACTGTCGCAGCTACTGCTTTTGTAGAATCATCGCAGCCACTTTGTTTTTTTTTTTTTTTTTTTTTTTGCCACTTTGGTTTTATTGGCAAAACATTGGCCTCCACAACCACAGGGGCTGAAACTCCTGCCATCAGAGTTTCTCCTCTTCATGGGTCCAAAATTGCAAGATTCACTGTTGTAATGACTCCCACCTCCAAAACTGCTTCCATTATTACCAAATCCACTGTAATTATCACCATTGCTGCCACGTCCACTGCACCACCATGACCACTTAAACTGCTTCCATGACCAAAGGTATCATTGTCCAAAACCACCTCCCTGATCATCACCAAAGTTTCTGGAACCACTTTACCTTTTTGGCCAGATGAAGCCCTAGCTATCTTTTGCTTTGTCAGGGTTTCCTCAATTCCCTGTTGTGGCCACCCACAGGGTAGCATTTCTGAATGCCCATCTTATCCACAAAGAGGATGGTCATTTATGACTACAATCCTGTGAATGGGCAGGGGTGGCCCTTGGATCCTCTGCCTACGTGCAAACACTTGGTTCCATACTTTCTTCAACCTAGGGTCACCAGCCAACCTCTTGCCAGTGTGGGGGACAGGTTTCATCCTGTCTCTACTCTTTCCTTTTACCTCTTCTGCCTGCTTCTCCATCTGATTCTTGTTTCTATTCAGAGGAAACAGAAGTTTCTCAGCCTACGTCAGTCCTCAGCTTCCCCTGCCCAGGCAGTGAAACCTTGAGTTGTGGATGCCAGTTGGTTGAGACAGAGAGGAGTAGTTAGAAGCGCCAGGGCTCCAACCTCATCTTACACACCCTCCAGCTGCAGCAGAAACAGGAGTAGGAGACCAAGGGTGGGGCAGGACAACGTGGAGGTGAGCTGAACCTGCAAGTTTAAGGGTTACCCCTGTCTCCCTCTCCCAACCCCCAGGCTGAGCTCCCTCAAGGAAGTCTGAGCAGCCCAAAAGTGTGCCCTAAGAAAGAGAGAGCCATCCCTGCACACTGCTACAGATTATTGGCTCACTTTCAAGAGTTTTTAAAATGCAACCTAATTCACATTAAAACTTCAGTCTCTCTCAGGACCACCCTGAGGACTAAGAGAGAAAAGACCTCCTGCCCACCTTTGCAAGCTTTTCCCTGCCTCTCCAGAAGCTTGTCTTCATCTTTGGGACTGTGACCAAAATTTCAGGACCCAACATAGGCAAGGTGTTCTCCTTGTGATTTATCAGATTTGTAGAAGGTATTGTCCCTGAGGAGGAGCTCGGTGGTCATGTGAGTCTGTTCACTGGCCCGCTCTCACTCTGCAGAATGTACTTCTTTTCCATGTTCACTAAATATACATCCTGCTTCCTTTTCTGTGTGTCTTGTCCAGTTCTTTGTTCAGGACACCACAAACCTGAAAATAATTTCCCTGGGGACTCATTATCCAGTAAGAGTGGTTGGTGATGCAAAAATTGATATTTAAAAAAACAAATATTTGCTAGATCTCTTTCCTGCATCTCTTTTGGACTAAAAATAAAATATCCATTATTTGACCACATCTCTCATCTTTTACCTGACCCTCATCTTAACCCCCACCCTCTCTAGCCTGTTCTTTCCATTTCTACCCTTGCTTCTAAGTGTCTATTGACTGAAGACCAAATTATCCTTTAAAACCATATTTATTCATGTCTCTCCTCTGCTCAAAAGGTACCTCTTCTATCAGTGACATTAAAGTCATCCCAGAGGCGAAGGGAGCTCTGCACAGTGTAGCTGCCTGTCATCTCTGTGGGTTCACTCCCTACCATCTCGTTGCCCATTCAGGTGCGCTGTCCCTGCATAGTTTTCAGGGAACTGTTCATGCTTTTCTGTCTCAGGGCCTTTGGATTGCTATTTCTTGGTGTTATGGCTTATATCTAGATGTCCCCTCAAAGCCTCATGCATGCACAGGGGAGACTTTTGGGAGTGACTAGATTATTGGTGTGTGATGCTGGATCAGCCCACTGATTGGTTTAGCATAGTCAGGGTGTGGCTAAATGAATTTGCTAAAAATGGAAGACTCACCCTTGGTGTGAGTGGTACCAACTAATAGGGCTGTAGGCTGAATGGAATAAAAAAGGGAAAGCAGAAGGAAGCCTGCTGCTTCCTGCTTACCCTGCCATGGACTCTTTCTTCTCTGCCATGCCTTTCTGCCATGCTGTGCCCTGCCCTGGGGCCAGCCTACTGTGGAGTAAAACCTCTTCAAAAGGTGAACCAGAATGAACCTCTCCTCCTTTAAATTGTGAGTGTTAGGTGTTTTGTTTCAGCAACAATAAAGTAACTAAGACATTTGCATTTGGACTCCTCTTCCTACAGATATTAACATGACTCATTTCCATACAATGATTTCCAGTCTGCCATATCCTGATATACCCAGTCAAAATCCAACCCCTCATCTGCCCAGGCAATCCTGAAGCTCCTTATATCATGGTAATAATATCCTTTAGTTATTGTGGGCTGATCAGGCCCACAATCTCCCAAACAGTGGACAGTGAAGGCTTATAAATAAATGAGATAACTGAAATTATTTTATGGCTCTGGGAGGTTCCAAACCCTCTCACAGAAATGGAGATTCTGGGGCTGGGGATACAGCTCATCGGCATAAGCACCTGTCTGGCAAGCCTGAGCCTGAGGTCATGAGTTCAATTCCTGGTACCAAAAAAAAAAAAAAAAAGAAAGAAAGAAATGGAGATTCTGAGGCTTTAGACCAATAACTTCTCTGGGTGGCCTGTATTTATTAGATTTTCAAAGAGGGGAATACAGTACTGAAGAAAATACAGGAATCTGGGCAGGACTTGAGAACCCCTTTAAGGACTTCTCCAAGTAACGTTTTATGTTAATTTAGGAGAACTAAGTTAACTGCAGGAAGACCTTCCCTGCAGGAGTGAGATGCCTGCAGCTACAGTTTCCATTTAGTTAATTGGGGTTGGAGCCAAAAGTCCTCAGCTGTGGCTTTGTCTTGTCCTTTGAGGCCTCACGTCTTCACCCACCATTACAGGCCTCAGTCAGGACCAGTAACTCACAAGTAAACATGGGAAGCCAATTGGTTAATTTAAGTCCTGCTCAGGGCTTCTTCACCGTGCTCTCCATTGTCCTTACTCTGAATTTCCCCTCTAAAATAATTATTGTTTAGCTGCTCAGTGAGGGAAACACCTTTAGGGCCAAACTCCTACAGTTATAGGGGAGAAAATTGTCATCCTTTAAAAAGACTTTCAGTACACCTTCAATGATGACAGAGCATGCAGAAATGGAGGGACCACCTGTCTTAAACAAACAAGTGTCCCTAGAAAGAGAATGACAATATGACCAGACACATATTTAAAGCCCTTCCAACTGAGTTTAGTAATAGAGACAGTAGTAGGAGGTCAGTAATGAAAACAGAGTTACTTGGGCACACTCATTTCCCTATATTGTTAAATATGGTATAACTTCAGGTAAAGGGTCGCTTTTTAAAATTAGAAAGGCAACCCAGAGAAGTCTGTAAGGCCTGGCTTTTTACCTCTTAGATTTATCTAGCGAGACAGTATTCCAGTCTTCTCAATATCTTATGACTTCACTTAGGAATTTAAGGCCTTCTTGCATGAAGCAGTTAAATGTACACATGGCTAAAGATGTAATTCTCAGGATGTGTACAGTGACATACTTCTAGGAAGTGTAAGCAAACATCCATACTCTGTCTTTTTTTTGGCTTGCACCTGGATTGGTAATTTATCTGACACTGAACAAAATTGAGGACTTGATATTTTTCTTTTCACTTTTTGCTTGGTTGTGCAGACTACTTGGTTTTATTTTGGCAGATTTGTACATGCACATAATATGCTTTGGTCATTTTCATCCCTCGTCACCTTCTTGGCCCACCTGTCCCCCTAATTTCACATATTTGGGGTTTCAATGCCTATATTTTGCTTATATGCATTTCCTCATTACTTGCCTTTGTACCCTCTGCCTGTTTCTTATTACTGTCCTCTGATCATTTGGATTCCACATACTAGGGACAGCACGCCATATTTATCTGAGTCTGGCTTATTTTGTCTAATGTGATGGGTCTCCAGGTCCATGCATTTTCCTGTGAATGATAGAATTTCAGCCTTATTTAAGGCTGAATAAACTTCATTATATATATATATATATATATATATATATGTGTGTGTGTGTGTGTGTGTGTGTGTGTATATATATACATATGTTTTCTTTATTCATATATCTGTTAATAGGCACCTATACTGGTTCCATATCTTGGCTGTCAAGAATTGAGCCCAAACAAACACAGATATTCAGATATCTTTAGAGTATGTTGCCTTTAATTGCTTTGGGTATAGATGGATCACATGATAGCTCTACTTTTAGTTTTTTGAGGAAAAGTCCATACTGATTTCCTGAGCAGCTCTACTAATTCATATTCGTACTAGTAGTGTAGAAAGATGTGCTTTTCTCTGTGCATCCTCACCAGCATTTATTGTTTTTTGTATTCTTGATGACAACCATTCTGACTGGGGTCAGATGGAATCTCTATGTAGTTTTGTATTTTCCTACTGACTAAAGATATTGAATATTTTTCATATAGTCACTGGCCATTTGTGCTTCTTTTTTTGAGAAATGTCTATTGAATTTGAGCCTTTTTGAATTTTTATATTACATTTTTTTAGTTCTTTATATATTCTAGGTGTTAATCCTCTTGGTAGACTAGCTGGCAAAGATACTCCTGTTCTGTGGGCTGTCTCTTCATTCTGTTGGTTGTGTTCCTTGTTATGCAGAAACGTTTTATTTTATGTAACATCATTTGATGATTCTTGCTTTTATTTTGTCTGCAGTTGGATCCCCAGTGTGCAGACATTGTGCACTCTTCCACATCTGACTCTGGGGGGCCACTGAAAGCCAATTTTGTAAATTCTTATAGATTTGTACACCTTGCATTAAATCTATGTCTCTAGTGAGTACTGACTGAAATATACAGGGTCTAGTTTCAGTCTTCTACAATATTAAATGTCCTGTAGCACTGGGCCTGAAAATAGGTGGTAGTAAGAGAAATCTGATTTGAAGAACATGGAACCTGAAGCTAGTCTTTGGATTAATTTAATCATTGCATTATTCTCTTAGTTCTCCTAGTTTTCCATTGTTATATGAGAAATCATCACTCATTGGATAACCTAAACAATACTATTTAATTAACTCACAGGCCATGGCTTGGTTCTCTTCTTCAGATCTCGCCAGGCTATAATCAAGGTGTCAGTCACCTGCATCCATGTTTGGAGGCTCAAATAGGGTAAGATCTGTTTCCATTTGTGTTGTGTGGCTCAAATAAGATTGAAGTATGATTTCACACATCACTCATTTTTTTAACCACACAAAAAGATGTTTTTCCTTACTTCACAGTGCTTAAAAAGGAGAATAGTAAGAACAGACCTCACAGGAACAGAAGAGGTACATCAACCCGGTAGTGGGTTTCAAAACCATTAGTCTCTTTGCTCAATCAGGCCTCTGAAGAGGGTAAAGACTAATTAAAGTTTGAGGTGTATCTTTTATACAAGTATCTTTTATCTCTGGGGAGATGGCATCCAAACATCGATCTGTCCTTGACATGTGTCCTTCAGCACTAGAGGGAGGAGCCAGTGCTGGCCTGCCAGACTTTCAGAGGAGCTAGGCTGACGGCTAACAGCTGAGGCATTGTCACGGCCCTACTCCTGGTCTTCCCTCTGACTACAGCCCTGATGTGGACTAAGCTCTCAAAGTGCCTGTCAAATTCTTGAGCTTATGTGTATTTTGTAGCTCAGCAGTTAAGGTCAGTAGGTCACATATGAGGTTTGATAGGGTGCGCCATCCTACTTCTGAGAGGAGTTAGAGTAGGTTTCAAGCTCTTATCACAGCAAAGCATGTTACTCACGTAGTGAATTAGATAAGTGTTTGAAATCATTTTCAAGCTAGGAAACAATCCAACCTGTGATTTTAAATCACTTAGAATCTAAGTTATAGTTTTTATGTATTTGTCTTAAAGCCAGTTTAACAGATGTATTAAGATTCCCCAGAGGAATAGAACATCCATAATTATAAGGGGGAATTTACCCAGTGAACTTACACAGGCAGTGGAGAAGAGTACCAAGATGGCTTCTGCAGGCTGGAGAGCTAGGGGAGCTAGTCGCTGCTCAGTCCAAGAGTCCACAGGCCTCAGAACAAGAAGATGCAATGGTGCAGGCCTAGTCCTCACCTGAAGGCCATGTGGGCCCTGGAGAGATGTCAGTGCAGGTCTCTGTTCAAAGGCTGAAGAACCTGGAGTCTGATGTCCATGGGCAACAGCAGCAGCAAGAAGGCATCTGCTCATGAAGGTTGAGCATCTGTGAGCATTCAAGTTTCCCATCCTGCTTTTTCCCACCCAGCCCGTCAGCCTATTGGATGCTGCTGCTCAGGCTCAGGGCCAGTCTTCCCCTCGGTTTGCGAACCCCATGCCAGTCGTCTCTGGAAGCACTTTAAGACACACATAGAAGTTTGCTTTTCCAGCTTTCTACGTACCTCTCTATACAGTCAAGTTGACAACTGAGGTTAGCTGTCATGACAGAATACATGTGACTACAGCTTCTGTGATACGATGTCATATCCAACCAGTGAAAGGGGTTGTAGGATGCTGGCCTCTCTTTTCTTTTTTTCTTCCCAGTAAGGAGGCAAATGGTTTTACTCTATCATGGTAAATGGTTTATTCTCAGATCTTTTAGGAGGCTGTGGTTTTCTCTGTGTATGTGTGGTGACTTTCTAACTTTCCTTGTAAAGGAAACTGTAAAAATATATCCTCACCATGATGTAATGGGTACTCAAAGCATTGATCCAACCAGGCATGAAATGGAAGCTCTAAATTGTAAGCCTAAGTAAATTATTTCTGTATAAGTATACTGATTATCTCAGATACTCACTATGGTAAGGAAAGCTGATCAATACAGGATCTGACAACTAATAGACGACTCTCTGGGGCATAGTTATAACTACTTGTTTTATGGCTTTTTCTCCAACAAATTTATGAACTATATTCAAGGATTTTAGTATATTTTTCAGGTTTTCCTTCTAAACAAAATCTGAAAAGTTTCTCTAGTTTTTCTCGAAATTGTTAAGCTCAAGAGCCAGTTCCTTCACAAAGACCTATGAGAATGTAGCACCTGGTGTCTCAAATCCTTAATTGATATTTTCCCTTAGTTCATACATTGTTTTCTAAGCTTTCTCTATACCTTCCTATTGTTCTTTGAGCATCTTTAAAATTATATTTTAAAGCAAGCATGCATTCTCATCTGTGTCAGGAATATTTTTTGTTGCTTTATTCTTATTTCTCTTTACATGGACCATACTTCCCAGTTTCTTTATATGCCTTGTGATATTCTTGTTGAATTTAGAAATATAGTAAGCCTGGAAATCCTATTCCTCATCCCAGAGTTTCCTAATCTTTTTTTGAGACAGGGTCTTGCTGTGTAGTTCAGGCTGGTCCTGAACTCACTATGTAGCCCAGGCTAACTTGAACTCACAGCAATCCTTCTGCCTCAGCCTCCTAAGTGCTGGGATGTACCACCACCATGACTGGTGGTTATTTTTGTTTTTGTTTTATGATTATTTTGTTTATTTTGTTTTGTGACATAGGCTGTGCCTGTGTCAAGGATCTGCCTCAAGTACAAACTTAAGGTATTCTCAGATCTTTTAGGAGGCTGTGGTTTTCTCTGTGTATATGTGGTGACTTTCTAACTTTCTTTGTACAAACACTTGCATTCAAATGCCCTAAACTGTAAAAACTTTTAAAAGAGAAAAATGAGGGAAAGGAAGTGGGAAGAATGAAGGAAAAGAAGGAAAAGCTCTCTTTAAATCCCCATGCAAGTTGCTTTAGGTGGAGGGGAGGAAGTCTATAAAAATGGCTCACAGATTCTCAATATTTGGAGGGCAAGATCTTTATTACTCACTTAGCTCCCACAAATTTGCAAGTGTGCTACTCCAGGAGCAGGAGCATTGCCTTCTCTGCCACTGGGGGCAGGGGGAGTGGTATCTACTACTCTGTTAAGAGCTGAAATTGATCAAAATTATCCATAATTTATCATCAAAACCCCCTGGAAGTTGGGAGTTTTGATGATAAAAGGGACAGACCTCAGGGTTCCAAGATAGTTACGCAACACAGTTGCTGCCTGGCAATTGTGTAGGTAGGAGACAGATTCCTGGTGATGTTTTCTACTCAATCCTCTTTCCTGTAGCTTCCTTTTTTCCCTCAGTGAGTAAGTATTTTATAGTTAATAATTATTTATATCAAACTTGGCCTTTCCAAATTATACTCTAGTTTCTGTCCCCTTTTAGATATATATTGGTATATCCACCTTCCAAATTATTAATCAGCATCATTTTGGGATGGTTACTGAGTAACTCACCATCCAAATTCTCTTCCTCAAGCTATTCTCAGTCTTCTCTAAACACCTGTTGATATATATTCATTAATATCTTCAGATAGATTGTGTCCACCATACCTGTCATCTGGTGTAGTGGATTGATAACTGGTGGTCAACTTATAACCCCTGAACTGAGTAAGCATGGTGCTGAGTGTGGGAGGTCCACCTGGGGATTGTTGCCAGTGACATAAGAGACAGAATCAGAGAAGGAGGAGGCTGTTGGGAGCAGAGAAAGGCTGTCGGAAGCTGGAAAAAGCTGTAAGGAGCTGTTGGTTTTTGGAGGAGCTTGTCATGCTGGTTTTCCTGATGAACTTGGCTGTTTTCATCCTCCAAGGAGCTCAGGACCTTGTTGGAATTGATAATAGCTTCAGTTCACTTTAGGAGAGCTCTGGTCATCACTTTGAGCATCATTTCCTGGCTCCGGAAGGGAAGATAGTACATTGCCAGTCTCCTGGAGAAGCTTGCTACGTTGGCTTCCTTGATGGGAACTCGGTCATCTTAATCATCAGAGGAGCTCAAGACCTCACTGTTGCTGAAGATGGCCATGGTACCTTTTGCAGGGAGCTCTGGTTCTTCTGAGCATCGCTTTCTGGATCCAGCGCAGATCCCTCAGCCTGCTAGCACAGACCCTTTATCCCACTGGCACAGACTTTCTAGATTCCACCACTGACCTTTGGACCTTCCCAGCACAGATCTGTGAAACAGTCCTGCGTGAGATGTTGTCATGGGCTCTGGGCCTCTAGCTGGATACGCGGGAGGCATTGTTATGGACTCTAGGTCTTCAGCTGGGCTCATATAGGACATTATCGCAGGATCCAGGCCCTCAGCTGGACAGATTTTCTGCACTCTTTCGTATAGCATTCTTTGGGTGACTACTATAAATAATCTTATAAAATATGTGACCTCTGTTGTACTGTTTCACCTTGCAAAATAACCCCCAAACCATAACATCTGGAAAGCTGAAATTATTTGGAAGAGGTAAAAATTATTATAGCCGCATACTTCACTTTGAGGATCCATTTCATGGCCTGATAAATACTCCTTTTCTGTTGACCTTTAAGAGTGGCACAAGAGGCTTGTCCAAGATTGATGTCCAAGATTGATATTAAATACACTGAGATGATTTTGACACAATCTCTGCTACAAACTGATAGTTCTCAACTAGTATTAATTTTGTCCACCAGGGAATAATTTGGATAGCCACAACTCGGCGGGAAGTTGCTAGTGGTGTGTAGTGTGCAAGGTTTGCTGGATAAACATTCTACAATGCACAGGACAATTGATCATGAAAATTATGCAAGTCTCAATTTTGGTAAGATTGAGAAGTCCCTGAGAATTTGGGATGGCCTATTTCCCCTACTGAACATTTTTCCCCCTGCCTAGAATGCCCAGTGGTGGTCCAGTCCTCTTGTTTGCACCTTAATCACGGCCCAAATGTCACTCATTTATTAAATTTGAACTCACTGAGAACAATGCAGACTCTGCTTGTCTTTGCCTTTTATATACAAGGTATCCATTTCCCCTTTACAAGGGTTGTTCCCCTTGGCTAAAAGCTAGAATTCTTGATCAACTTCTTCACTAGGCGGAAAGCAATTCAGTGTCTGAGGATGTTAAATTAGAATGCCTTAAGAGATGGCAGACTTTCCGAAGCAATGAGGAGTGAAGAGAAAGAAATGGAAAAAACTAGATAGAAGAAAGAATTATGTATGATGCATGATCATAGGGTTTTTTAATGGCTAAAAGGAAGTTTTTATTAACAAAGGCCATTTTAATTCTTATAAGTTGATCTTAATATTAAATAGGATAAGATGTTTAATACATATATTCAACACTTTATTCCAGCTTAGTCATTCTCAATGAAGTTGCTGTGAATTTATTTGTTTTTTAATAGATAAAAGCCATGAATCATCAGGTATTGAGACAGATGTAGCCAGCCGCACTGGAAAATGAAAATTCCTGGATGTTTTATCATTAGATCAGATTAAAAGGATCAAATGAAGGGTATGATAAAGGTTGGTTTAGAAATCATTTATCATTAGGCATTTCACCTTTTCCAGAAGAAATATAATTTACTGAATTTTTACAAGTCTCTTTTTGTTGAACATTAATATGTATTGAGCAAAACTTTTTTGGCTGAAATAATATTTCAATTGTAGGAACCATCTCTGGCTACAAAAAAAATCAGAAATCTTATAGGAATTTAATCTGATTTATAAGTGTCTTAAGAATTCTTAAGCCACACAATAGTTTAAGTAGAATTTTAAAAGTTTGGTACTATTTCTATGTTTTGTGTACATGTATTAAATGGCCTCTTTATAGGAAACCCAACTAAAAGTTGATCATATTAAGCACTGAAAAATAAAAGCAAAAGCTAGTCCCCTTTGAACAAAAATTGTATACAACACTTCCAAGGATCAAAGATATCATTTAGTGGTTAACTGCCCCATGCAAAACACTAAACAAAATACGTTTACTGGACTGTTTTTCACTTGCAGTCACCCTGTCATCCAAAATAAGGATTTCCAAGGATTTTCATAAAAGCTGCAGTGCAAGTTACTTAGACTGTTCTGTTCCTCCCATGACATGCTTAACTTTCTCCTCCAGTGCCCCCCATATCCTTACTGCACCATATTATTAAAAACATTAAGTACCTGAGATTTAGGCTTCAGATCAAGACACTATTTGAATCATTTCAGATGTTGTATAGCTCCTCATGTAAAAAAGATATTTTATAGTTATAATTACCACAAAAAGTAATCATATTCAAATACCTTGACAATGCCTTAGCAATTACAAAACAACCATGATTTTGGCACATGGAGATTTATAAGTTAAGCAAATGTGAAAAGGTAAAAGATGTGAACAGCTGTTCTTCTGTTTAAGGATTAAGAGTTCTGGTTAAGTACTGCAAAACTCAGGTACTGACTATATTTTTAGTTAGCATAATTGGCCTATGGCACACCATACTGAGTCCAAAAGTACAAATCCCAGGAAGGTAATACCTTTACTAAGTTACAAAACTTTTGGCAAACCAATGCAGTCCTCTTTAATATAATAAAATAATATTTCTGTTGGAGTCACATATCATTTTAGTGATAATTTTCACTCCAAGAATATCACCAGGTACCAATCAAAACACTGTGGTTCCCAGCAGAACAAGTTATTTTATACAGATTAATGTCTTTTACAACTTTACACTTTCTTCTTGTAAAGTGAGCTCCTCCTGCACACCAGTCTAGTTCACAGCAGCAAGGCAACTGTGTGTGTGTGTGTGTGTGTGTGTGTGTGTGTGTGTGTGTGTAAAGGTGGCTCTGCTTTGTTCTGGTCTTGGTCCACAGCCAGGGAAAGTCCCAGTATCTAAAAAGCTTTAACGTTCTACCTTAAGAAGATGCCCTGTTGGGCCGGGGAGATCGCTCAGGGCACAACGCTTGCTTGGCAACCGCAAGGTCCTGAGTTACATTCCCAATACAAAAGAAAAAAAAAGACACTCTGTCAATACCAACTTTTTCCAAGTACTTTTTAAAAAATGGTTACATTTTCACATAAATACTGGAACCCTACCAATTAGTCGTTTCAAGCCATTCTAACATCAGATGATCCCTGTGATTTAGAACCCCTGTGTCTTTATGTTTTGATGAAAATCACATAACCTTACTTCTGCTTATATACATATATTTTTTACCCTAAATACAGTTGTATTTTTAAAATAACAAATAAATATATTGTCAGCTTGGAGAGACCTGGGGGATCTGGTGCTGTGTATCAACTTTCTTTGTCAATTCTGTACAAATGCTGTCTCTGCCACTGGTGTCCTTATATTTCCTCTCGCTGAAGGTGCCAACTCTTCAACCTCAGCATTTAATGTATGTATTACCCATTTCATTGCTTCTTGGTCTTTATCAGCATTTGAAAATATCTAGCTTGTCCTCAGTCCTTCAAGGTAACTGCTGAGGCTGACTCCTTTCTCTATGATTATGGCTTCCTGAGTCAAAATAGTTTTCTCTGGGTCCTGAGGATGTGGTTTGTATATAAGTCTCTCATTAATGAAACTATATTTGTAAATGGAATATCAATAGATTTAAGTTCCATTGTTTTCTCTACAGGATCAACAACAGAACGTTTTTACACATATATTTTAGGTCTTGCTGCACCAACAGCAGACCTCGCAATGAAGGCAGTACCCACTCTGTGCTGAGAAGTCTGGGGCTGTACAGCTTTCCAGAGGAATCTGTGTGTCTGTCCCACACATCAACTCTAACCACACTCGGGTTCATAGGGTTTATGTCTTTCTGCACTGCAGCAGTTTTAACAGTTTCCTTATGGTGATCAAAGATGCACGCTGAAGACCAGATCTTCATGGTGCAGCAGCCTGCTTGATGTTTGGGCTGCACTAAGGAACCATGAGGTATAGAGTACGCTGACCCTGCCACATCCCAGCTGGCCGGCAGCTTAGTGCGCAGGCAGCATAAAGCCCAGCACCAGGACTTCCCGAGGCTCAGCCCCACCAATAATAGTTCATAAAATTGACCTGGTTAAGCATAGACCATTTGAAAGCTAGAAATATAATGGAACAAAGTGAAGTTACAAATAAATTAACAACTCCAAGATAATTATGGTATATCTAATTCCTTTCAGGATTTTTGTGCAAGTATGTACATACTAAAAATGTCATCATGCCATGTACAATTTATGCTATTAATTTCCCCTTGACTATTGTATGTCCTCAGGCTAAGAAGTATTTCTCAAAACCTTAACTGTTAACAATAGTATAAGTGAAAATGTTATAGATGTGACATATTTCACAACAATGCTATGATAAACATCCTTATAGTTAAATATATATCTAACTAGAGGTATATAGGTTTATTTTCTTAAATATATTCGTAGAAGTTCATTATTGGATCCAATTATTTAGACTTTCATATTTAATTCTTCATTTTAATATACTTATGCATTTCATGATCAAAACATTTAAAAAGATAATCTGTGTGCTATAGTTTAGATCTTGAATATTTCCCAGAAAGCCGTGTGTTAAAGGCCCGGTCCCTGGAGTGGCGCTATTGGAGACAGTGGAATTTTTGAGAGGTGGGGCCTGGTAGGAGGTCTTTCGGTCATTGGGGATTCCTTGAAAAGGATCAGAGTTCCTCCTCCACCGGGCTTGGTCATCCTCTTCCACTGAAGGCACGGCTTTGGAAGGGCTGCAAGTGGAGCAGCGAGGGAGGAAAGAGCAGTGGAATCACACTCAGACCAGTGGAATCAGCCCTGGCGGTCAAAGGGGTGAGAGACGCACAGCCAGATTGTGCTCACATCTTGCAAAAAGTCTCATTTGCCCCTGTCCCTTTCTTTGTGTTCTCGTTGTTTCCTGGCCACGAAGTGAGCTGTTTTGCCCTGCCACTTGCTCCTACCATAATATGCTGTCTCACCACAGGCCCAAACAGCATGACCAGCTGACCATGGCCTGGAGCTTCCAAAACTGTGAGCCCAAACAAATCTTTTTAAAGTTGATTTTCTTGGGAGTTTTTTATAGTGACAGAAATCTGCTGGTGTACATTCCCATTCCTTCTTGCATCCAGTGTCTTTAACATTATACTCAAGATTTAAACTATTTTTCCTTTAGAATTATTTTATTAAATCTTAAATGTACAGCAGCTTCTTAACTCTACACATGCACTTAAATTTTTTAAAGGAAAAACGTTAAGTCTTATTACACCATGATCCTGGCTAATAGATTTTCAAAACTTGTAGAAAAATCTTTAAAAAGGTCTCACATGTCACTTGAAACTTACAAATTTAATATTATTAAAGGAGGAATGCTTCTACACTCTTACAAAGACCACTAGAAACAACAATTAAAAAGCTAAGAAACTGTCTCAAAGGCATTTTTTCACTCCTTTCTCCACAGTAAAGTAATGTTATTAAATAATCCAATCCATTTGCAAAATGGCTCTCTGCAACTGTTCTGGTGTCTTCTGCCATAGCACTGCATATTTGTGTATGACTGAGATAAGCGTTTCCTCAACACTGTTATTTTGATATCCTGAAGCTGTTCTGTTACCTCTGGGCTCTCATCCTCTCCTGTTTATACAGTCAAGCTCATGGCAAATAGGAAGAAGCTCAGTGTTGGCTCCTACCACCATAGCTCCACTTCCTCCACTGCTTCCTGGATCATAATTTCCTCCAATTATATGGTCCTGCCATGTTCCTGCTACCACCAGTTTCCACTTCTCACTGGGCCACAGTTAGAAGGTTGCTGGTTATAATTTCCAAAGTCACTGCAGTTTCCACTTCCATAATACCCTCCTCCATAGTTGTCATAACCACCTCCATGGCCCCCACCCTGGTCACCATATCCAGGTCCTCCACCACCGTGTTCTCTTCCTCCTCCATAACCAGGGCTACCTCCAAAACTGCCACCTCCAGGGCCTCCTAAGTACCCATTATAGCCACCCCCAAGTCCACATCCACTTCCATATCCAGCAGAGCCTCCTCTCAGGTTACTTCCTGGTCCTGGTCCAAAATTCCCGCCACCACCAGGTGAATGTCCAAAACCTAAGTTCCCGCCCCTTCCACTCCTAGAATTTTGGACTCCTTCCATTTCTTGTCTAGACAAAGCCTTCCTTACTTCTGCATTATGACCATTAATGGTATGGTATTTTTACAATACAATTTTATCTACAGGATCATGGTCATCAAAAGTAACAAAGCCAAAGCCTCTTTTTTTCCCAGACTGCCTATCAATAATTATCACAATGTTATCAATTTTTCCATATTCTTCAAAGTAATCTCTAAGGTGATGCTCCTCAGTATCCTCTTTAATTCCACCAACAAACAGTTTCTTCACAGTCACGTGAGCCCCTGGTTTGCCAGATGTCTCTCTTGCTATAGCAGGTTTTGTTGCTACTTCCCTCCTATCAATTGAATGAGGTCTTGCAGCCATGGCAGCATCAACCTCAGCCAGGGATGAGAAAGTTACAAAACCAAATCCTCTTGCTCTTTTGCTTGCAAGATCCCTCATAATCCCAGTCTGTCAGTTTTCCCAATTGCTTGTAGTAGTTTGTCAAACTTTCTTCTGTGGTTTCAAAATTTAAGCCACCAATAAAGAGTGTATGAGACTGTTCCTGTTCTCTTTTTCCTCTCCAAAGGAACAGTTTCTAAAGTTTTCAGAATTGCTTCCAGAACCCTCCTTAGTGCAGGGCAGGTGAAAAATGGTCTCAGTTTGAAATTAATATGTAGAGAGATTCACTTATATTTTGCTTTTGCTTTTCAGGGATCACTTTTTATAACATTTAATTTTGTTTTATAATTACATAAAATATTGACATATTTTCAAAGTAAAGTTTACCAAACCTGGTATATCCTGCCTTGTTCCCTCCCTCTCTTCCTAGATACTGAGTTGCAGAGAGAAATCTCTTGGTGAGCCTACCCTGAGGGTCAGGACCACTGTGAAGCTTCCCCCATCTTCCCTTTCCTCTTCCTCACTGGGCTGATCTTGCCCTCAGGAGCCAATGGTCCAATATCTAGGTCTGCTTGCTGGTCCCCACACCAGAGTACATCATGGCATAACTCCTGCTCATCTCTCTGCCTACATTATTTTTTCCACCAAGGGAAGAGTAGGCCCAGTCTGATGACTTTCTCTTTCACGTTCGCCAACCTTTCCCAGATGCAATGGGTTTCCTCTCATTGATGTTCTAAAAGCTTCCACTGCAGAATAGCTCCTTATGCTATAATCAGGTATAGTTTGTGTGGCTCCTACTGGGTTGACTGGCTTTTTTAGGAAAGAAGACATTTTCTTCGCCTTTGGCTCATTAGAAGAAATGTTTACATATCCTAGGTGCTCAGTACATGTTTAAGGATATGCATTATTTACTGCCTGCTAAGGCTATAGGTACTGAGAATGGCATCTCCTTGGCTTAAGGAATTTATGAATTTTCATTGGTTTATCCCCTCAAGCTTGACAATCTGTGGCACCAAGCACATCTTGGTTCTCCTGAGCCCTGCCTCTGACCTTAGTACTATCTTGTCTTGCTCTATAAAGAACAAGGCAAATGAGACCACTTCCTCTGAATGTGCTTGATGTGGGCAGCCTCAGCTCTGTGTGGGTTGGAGGAAGAGGCCTGTGGTTAGGCTGGGGCACCTCAATTCTTTGGAATTCTTGCCTGCATCCTCCTCAAAGGCCACCTGCATCCTTCTCAAAGAACTTCTCTGACAGTCCCTTCAGCACCCTGCAGCTTCCAGCCACTGCTCAGAGTCAAAGACACTCCCTGCTGTTGCTGCACTCAGCTCCAGGTACAAAAACGTCTATTCATTAGCTATTGTTTTGTAACAACACCCCCCTCGAGTGGCTTAAAACAACATGTCATTTATTATTGCATATCATTTCTGTGGGTTAGGACTGTAGAAAGGGGTTAGGTAGCTGATTCTGGCCCAGGGTCTCCTATAAGGCTGCAGATAGGATGTTGACTAGATTTGCAATTATCTGAAGGTTTATTGGAGCTGCAGGATCTGCTTCCAAGCTGGCTCACTATCATAGGTGTTGGCAGGGGTTTCTCAGCTCTATGTTACATGGGATTATCTAGGGCCATTTAAACCTCCTTAAGACATGACAGCTAGATTTTACAGGGCACCTGCATGGGCACAAGGCCTGGTAAGCCTGGGTGCCTGTGGCAACTGCCCCATGTGAGGCACTGAAACACCCTTCAGGGTCCCTGGGTTCCGGGCCCTCCATGTGGTGGGGCAGGCATCTACCCTTCTCACCCAGGTAGGCGTGAGAGTGGGCCCAAGGGCTGCACAAATGTTATGGTTTCTGTCTGCGTGTCCCTCCAAAGAAACATGCAGTCAAGGGTCGGGCTTCCCAGTCCAATGCTGGGATTATGGGTGTGAGTGCTACACTTGCCCCTGGGGCAGGTAGTTTGCATACAATGTAAGGGAGGGAAAGAGGCTGCTAGCAGCTGCTACCCCATCTTGCACTTGTTGGTTTTGCTATCTTCCACCACCATGAACAGTTGCCCTGTATCATGTGCCACTCTGCCTTGGAGGCAGCCAAGTATGGGCTGAAACCTCCACAAACTATGAGCTAAATAAACTTTTCCTTCCTTCATTCTGGGTGTCAGATATTTTGTCTCAGTAACAAGAGAAAAGTAACAACAAAAAGAGAAAAGACAACACCCATGGCCTCCTAAGCAGGCAGAAGACTACAAGAAGGAAAAGGGGAAGAGTTGTCAGTAACAGAGGCTGAAGAAGAGGAGAGGACTGGGGAACTGAGAGTCCTGAGGTGAGGGAGCTGGAGATGGAGGAGGAGATGGAGGAGGTAGAGGAGGAAGAGATGGAGGAGGTGGAGGAGGAGGGGATGGATTCCTATGAACAGACCTCAGTTGAAGATGAGGTAAAGAACCAGAAGAGCAGCAGCTCAGGATCCAGCTCTGAAGAAAAGAAGAAAAAGCCCAGTTGTTCAAAAAAGAAAAGAAGAAAGGAATAGCCCTTTAAAGAAAGCATAGAATGTATTCTCATAATGACAGTTGTTCAGACTCTGACGCTAACTGTAGCTCTGATGATGCTTAAAAAGAGAGTCAAAAAAGCTGAAAAGAAAGAGAAGGGAAAGAAACACAAACCTGAGAAAAAGTGACACAAGCTGTATAATTTCAGAAGCGAAGTTGCCAGAAATAAAGAGCTTTCAAAACTGTTCCTTTTCTCTCTTTTCCTTCCTTAGTGCAGGGCAGGTGAGAAATGATCTCACAGTTTAAAATTAATGTGCAGAGAGATTCATTTACATTTTGCTCTTTATTGGTGGCAGAAGAAAGTTTGAGGAACCACTGTGAGCAATGAGGAAAACTGACAGACTGTGTGGTTCTGAGGGATCCTTGAAGCAAAAGAGCAAGAGGATTTGGTTTCGTAACTTTCTCATCCCTGGCTGAGGTTGATGCTGCCATGGCTGCAAGACCTCATTCAATTGATAGGAGGGAAGTAGAAACAAAACCTGCTATAGCAAGAGAGGCGTCTGGCAAACCAGGGGCTCACGTGACTGTGAAGAAACTGTTTGTTGGTGGAATTAAAGAGGATACTGAGGAGCATCACCTTAGAGATTACTTTGAAGAATATGGAAAAATTGATAACATTGTGATAATTATTGATAGGCAGTCTGGGAAAAAAAGTATGTGGATTGAGCAGTCCAAGATTGCAGATCCCACGAGTTTAACAGGACCAGAAGCACTGCCAATGCATACCTGTCAAGATGAGAAACTTTTAAATTGTGGCCATGCTCTGCATCCAGACAAAGGTGTGGCAGTGGCAGAGGATGTAAAAGCTGGAAAGCAAATCCCATGAAGAGGTGAAATTGAATTGACAAGTGAGACGATCACCTCTTTTGAATGCTCAGGCTGTGTACCAGCAGCAGCAGGCATGGCAGAATGGAGGCTATATCGCTGTGTAAGGATAACCAGAGATAAAGTGCTGATAAGAGAGCCCTTGCATCCTTTCACCAAGAAGAGAGACAAAACAGAGAATAAGATTCTAGCCGTTTTCTGAGATGCTGTACAGAAAGACAAAAGATGGTGTACAGGCAAAGACATTTTTGTTATGCAGCGGGACTCGTTAGAACAGAAGTTTTATATAACCACACTGAGTTAGTATTTTAAGTCTTTGCTGTGGTTTTGTACTGTGTTAACAAGTTCGTCAGAAAAAGCTACTTTCTGAGATATCTAGCAATTTTTGTTTTTTTCTAAAATAATATGTGCATACGGTTTAAAAAAGTGGCAATGTTACAGAAGTAGAGTTAGTAAAAGGTTATTGCAGTCCCTGATTTACTACCCCAAAGAAATCTTTTTGCTGTTTGTTTATAGTTTTGTGTATATATATGGACTTATTTTGTAGAATAAAGTTGGCTTTCGCTATTCAAAGCCAACTCCTAATTGAAGAAGACATAGGGTTTATCCATAAGATCATACAGAAAAGATAAAGGTCTGAGGTACTAGAGTCTTCCAAAGAGTAGATTGGGAGCCATCTAGATTACTGAAAGAGAGAATAGCTGAGAAGGTACAAAGGAAGAGGTAGTGATAGAGATGGGGAATGTTAGACTAGATCAGGAGGTAGTACATGGACAGGAGAGTTAGCATAGGGGGACTGGTTCACCAGTCTCTAGGGACGATGTAAAGTGAGCTCCACTTGAGGTCTGTGTTAAGGCCTTTATTTTCACTTAGTTATATCTGCCTCATAAGTCACTGACCCCAAGACCTTAGTTCCACACTAACCATACTACATTATCTCACTGGGAAATCCCCCGCTCAAGCCTCTGTGGTAAACCCCACAGTTAACAGTGAGCAGTGGGGTCCCAGAATCTGATAGGACAGAATAATGGGGAAAGACACCTTCATTCCAATGTGTGGCATGGCTAACACTGGACCACATCATCCTGAGGTTTTACCCAAAGGAGGTTGGGGAATATTGGTGAAAACCGTACAGCTACATGTACATATTTCCATTTTAAGAAACAAACTATGCCATGCTCTGCACAGAGATTGACACTACATTTTGCAATTAACAGTGCATCTTGGAGATGTTTTACATTAGGACATATATGTTTGTCTCATTCTTTTTAATGATTGCATAGTATTTCATTGTATGGAAGGACCATACTTTAGTGGATGTTTAAAATGTGTCCTATATTTTGCTGGCACATAGTTCTCTTAATATCTGTTGTGGGTAAGAAACAAAGAATCTATAGTGTTTCATCTGATGTAGAATTATTGTATCAAAAAGAATCTTTTGAGTCATCTAGAAATGATCACCTTAAAGAAGAATTACTGGGCCAAGGGAAAAACACTTATAAGGTGTTTTCTATGTGTTAGGCACTATGGCAGGTATTGGAAATAAGAACAGGTTAGTCTTAATCATTGCAATGATAGTAACTGTAATTACTAATTGTAATTCTGGGAAGATAGACTCTAAAAATTAAATATTTAAAAATTACAGAATGCAATGAATGAAATATGATAGAAATGTAAGAGTTCTTGATATGACTGTTAGGGAAAGTCTAGAAAGTCACATTTAAACTCTTTGTGCTTTTAAATTTTGAATCTTATTCATGTCATTCTTGCTTCTGAGGTAAACATCCATATCTCAGTCAATGGTGGTGATTTTTGTCAAACACACACAGTGTGAACTCATGGATTCCATTTCTATGGAACAGCAGACTTTTGCTGAGCTTGTCCTGTTTTATGGGTGGGGGTCATTGGTACTTGCCATTGGGTGGCCAGGTCAGAATTTAAGTCCCATGCACGTGGCCCTCAGCAGTCTGGCACTCTGTTTCTCCTGGAGGCTGTATCAGGTCAGTCTTGTGACTACAAGGCTTGTGCCCATGGCCATCTTGGTAATTTTTTGTCCCTGTGTTATGGCTTGAGCCTTTGTGGTGAGTGGGCTTCACCTCCTGCCCTAGCGGGGATGTGCAATGTCACAGCATCAATCCCCGTAGTGCTCTCAATAGCTGGAACTCAGTCATTTGTACCTGAAGTGGCCCAAAGGGCCCCACTTGTATGTTAGTCCATGTACCACAGATGATTGTGCCTATGCCAAACCCCTAAAGCCACCCACTTACCCCTGTGACCTGGGATCACTGTCCTTTGGGCCTCAGTATCTGAGGGACCAGTAGAAGCCTGGCCCCCCTTCCCTTCAATCCTCTTAGGAGTGCAGTGTAACACACCATAAAACTTTGATCCCCTCTTTTTCTGTTTGAGGGAGAAAGGTGAGATTGCACAGCAGGAGGGTCTTTCTCCTCGTCTGACTGCCGTGCTCCCTGTCTCAGTTGTCTTTGCTGTCCCGGTGATGAAGCAGGGAGCCTCGAAGCCTCAGCCACCCACTTCCCACACTGTGATTGGAACTCACAGGCCACCAATGCCCAAACATGAGTTATGAAGGGTGATTCACATACTGCATCTAAAACAAAGACTTGAGTTTTTTAAAAAAATTTTTTAGTGGTGGTAGTGGGTTGATTTAATTTGAATCCAGAGCCTCGTCCCCAAGCAGAGGTTTTTTTTTTTTTTCTTTTGTACAAAGAGTAATCCAGGAACACAGGGGAGATGACACTGCAACTGTGAGATATTCATGGCATCCAAAGTAAGTCGGTTCAGGCCAAATTTACAGATATGAAACCACAGCAGACATCAGTATTTAATGCTCCTCCTCAGGAGTTTGAAAGTGCTCCAATAGTTTCACTGTTTGACTACACACCTAGTGATGGCCCACTGGGAGGGAAGTAGAAGGGTTAGAGATACCTCAGTGTAATGTAGAAGGTAAGGCTAAATACTTATGAATGCTGGAATGCTACTGGAATAGTTTTATCATAGGAGACTGGCTCACCCACAGTGTGAGGACCCAAAATGCCTTCCTGTTAGCTCTTGTCACTTTCACCAAGACTGTGAGCAATAAACCTGTGTCTTTCTGGAATGGAATAAGTTTGTGAATGGCTTCTGGTTTCCTTGAAGAGCTCTGTGATCACCATTTATAGACCATACATGCCAGCCTGTGGTGGAGTAACCAATGGTCTACGAGTAGCACCCAGTTGAACTGAATTAGCCTGGTGCTGAGTGTAGATGGTGTGTGTGAAGATTGTTATCAAGAGCATCAAAAGAGAACTAGGGGGCAGGTAGTGTGCTGATGATTGTCCTGGAGGAGCTTGTCATGCTGGTTTTCCTGATATGAACTCTGCTTTTCTCATCCTTGGAGAAGCTTAAGTCCTTGCTGTCACTGAGGATGGCTGTGGCTCTTTTCTGAGGTGCTGTGGGTCATTACACTGAGCATGGCTTCCCGGTTCCTGTGCAGATCTCTCGGCCTGCTGGCACAGATCCTTCATTCTGCTGGCACAGACTCTAGCTTCTACCAGCGACTTTTGGGCCTTCCCTGGGCAGATCCTTGATACAGATTTACATGAGACATTGTCATGGGTGCTGGGCCTCCAGATGGACTTGTGGAGGACCTTGCCATGTGTTCTAGGTCTTTAGCTGGACTCATGTGGGACATTGCCATGGGACACAGGCTCTCAACTGGACTCCTGGGTCTCTAGTGTGCAGAAAGATCTCCCATACTCTTTTGCATTTGCCTCTTTGGGTGAATATTAGAAAATAATCCTATAAATTATGTGTCCTTACTGAGTACATTCCCTTGAAACCCTGACTACAACACAGCAGGAACTGCAGGCAGTGATTTGGGAAAACAGAGGTGATGAGAATCATTGTATTCTGAGGTGGTAGAGGCCGAGGGGTGGCCCCAGCCACCAGCAGAAAGGAGAGTGTGGCTGCTGCCGTGGGTGAGAGAGTCAAGGCAGCACCAGAGGGTCTAACTCCTGCAGACTGAGGGTGTGGGGGGCCCACTGTCTAGAAGGGAGAAAGGGCAGAGAGCTACTAACACCTCACCTGATAAGAAAAAGCCAAAAGAGTTCTACAGCCAAGGAGCAAAAATCTAGCTGGATTCATAGGAATGGAGGTAGGGGTCAATCAATCCCTGATTTGAGCCAGAATAAATACCCAGAATCCCTGCAAGAGAGGGGAGGTGTGTCTCATTGGGGAAATACTGATTAAGCACATGATTAGAAGATTCAACTCTTATGCCTTCTGTCCACCTTCCCACAGGCACCTGAGGTCTTTCACAGGGGAACAGTATGGTAGAAAAAAGAAATAATCAAGATCTTTGAGGAATTACTGGACACTGAGTCTGAACTGATCTTAATTCCAGGTTATCCAAAATATCACTTTCCCTGTGGCCCCCACTAAGGGCTATGGAGGTCAAGTGAGTTGAAGTTTTAGCTCAGACCCATCTCACTGTCCCTGGTTCCCCAAACTCATCCTGTGGTCATTACTCCAGTCTACATAACACAGACCAGCAGGTATAGTTAGCAGCTATAAAAAAATCCCTACCTCCTACCTTGACTTGTGGAGTAATAGCTTGAAGTGGTCAGAGAGGGTTATTAGAAGGTATGAGACCTGCTTTTACCTGGTAAAATAAATGGACATCAACACACATTCCTGGAGGGACTGAAGAGATTAGAGCCACCTCATGGGTATATAGATGTAGGGGTGTAAGTCTCATCACACTCACATTTCACTTTTCTTTTTGGTCCTTATGGAAGACAGATGGGGTTGCGGGTAAATTACAATAGATTATCTTAATCTTTTCCAGGTTATGACTACAATAACAATCTTTGTATCAGATATGGTTTAATTTTGAAATCAACTGAAGGCATAATTTTGTTTCCTGGTAAGTACTTACAGATCTGTCCGTGTGAGGCCATAAGGTCCAGCAGAAGTGTTTTGCTCTTCACTGGTTAAGGCCAGCAACAGACTTTCACCTTGCTACTGCAGGGAGTGTCAAATCTTCATTCCTGCTGGCATAACTTATTGTTAAGGGGTCTTGATTGCTTTTCCTTTCCATCAGGTATCATGCTAGTCAACTGCAGTGGTGACATTATGCTGACTTCACCAAGTGAGTGAGAAGCAGCTACTTTAGATTTATGGGTAAACACTTGCTGTCTGAGTTGGGGAGTGAAATCATCAGTCTTCTTCCAGGTGAAATTTCTAGGGGTCTTAGTGTGTGGCTCAGGTAGAGATAGAACTGCCAAGGGAAAAAGTAATGTTCTCACATTGGTTCATCTGACAACCAGAAAAAGAATCCTCCAATCTGCTGTCTGCAGGCTTAGGAAACAAGGAAGTCAGTGTGATAATTCTGTCTGATGGCAAAG
>PVLD010020634.1:0-27230 GCA_004027595.1 Dinomys branickii | reverse complement strand
ATCTAATAAGGATATAATAATTTTTAAGTGGCCACAAATAATTAACCAATCATAAAAGTATTAAAGTATAACATCCATAAAGAAATATAGAATATATTTATAAATTTTCATCACTTTATATGAAATTGAATAATTACTTTCTGTGTGAAAACACAAAGTATGAGTTTTACCAATTAATGGGTCTACTGCTAACCTAACAGATGTGAGAACAAGTCAGCAGAAACAAGAAAAATAAGTTGTCATCAAGTTTACATAATAAACAAAACCTAACACTTTTTAGAGTATCAATTTAGCTGCCCTAAAAGCTCTGTACATGTGTGGTTTTGTGGTATGCTTCAAACTCAGTTTAAATATCTACTCACCAGGCTGGGGAGATAGCTCAGTGGCGCAGTGCCTGCCTGGCAAGCTCAAGGTCCTGAGTTCAATTCCTGGTACCAAAAAATAAATAAATGAATGCATATCCATTCACCTTTAAGGAATCCTCAGATTACATCCTATCTGCTTTGAACTAATTTCTTCTCATTTCTGCTTTGTTTCTCTCATGATCTTATCCCAATTATGTTTGCTTGTGTCCTATTAATGAGTTCCATGACACACGGTGTTTTTGCCTTTGATGAGGGGCTGTACTACATTTTATTTATTGTAGGATTGTTTGGTATTTATTGAGTAGCCATTGCTATTGTCAAATGTTTCAAGCATGATTACAAAAAGCCATTCACAATAAATGAATTCTGACAACTGGAGTAACATTTCTGAGGCTGAAATTGCTGTTTTAATAGGACATACCCTATAGGGCTTATTTTTCCTCAGAATGTCAATATTTTCCTCAAACATTTAATATTAGAGAAAGTACCAATTTCAAGAGTTCACAAATTAAAGCTTTATGTCCTGACCATATTTTTAAAAGGTAATGTAATACTGATGCAAATGTTCCATCTATTTATTCTTTCTTTTTTTATTACTACTCTGCTTGAATTTTCTAGGATTCTGCGCCTGAAATGAATTGCCAGTGTTCTAGAAAAATTCACTGTGGCTACAATCTCCCATGAAAAGAATTTACATGAAAAAATTTTAGCCGTTCATTTACTTTAAACAAATTTACATTTACCTTTTGAGAATAAAAGTGTATTGGAGATGCATAATTCGTCTTACAGATACAAAGAGCACTGGTACATTTTCATAAACACAGCAGTTTTACTTTTTGTTGTTGACAGAAAATTACCTAATGTGCAAAAAAAACCTGTAGAATTAAATAATAAATATTATCTAGGATACTACCAAGGAAGTGTTACACATAGGTGAGAAAATTAAAGTACAGAATTATAGGACTCTAAAGGAGAGAAAATCCAAGGGAAGACTACAAAGAGGAAAAATGAGGTAAATTTTAAAAGTGTTTCTACTTTGGAAAAGAAGACAACAGGTAAAGACCTAATATAGGCAGATACATCGAGAGCTCAGGAAATGCTCTGGGGTTGATGTAAATACTTGGGAGCCCTCAGCATGGAGGTAATTAAAGCAGTAAGAAGAATAAGACCAAAAAAGAGAATCAGTAAGGGATCCCCTAGCCTGAGCCATGGACAACTCCAACATCTAAAGATCCAGCAATAGACGAAGAACCAACAGAGACAACCAGTTACATAGGACAAAAGTGCACAGCACTGATGTGATGAAACCTAAGATAGGACACTATTTCCCAAAGGAGGGAGTGATTGTACAGTTCCGCCCTCTGGCGAATAAGGGCAGGATACCGTGCTGCTTCTGACTTGGAGAAGGGTAGCTTCAACAGAACGCCAAGGATGTAAGCTGGATGCCAGTATTGAACACTATATGCAGAACGAAGGGCGTAGTGAGTGAAGGGAGGTCCCTCCGGATATTTTCATGGGAAGTATAGCACAAAATTGCATTAGTAGGTAGGAGGATTATGGGAATTCAAGGTAAAAGGTTTTTTAAATGGAAATTACTAGATTATATTTGTATTCTGAGATGATTCCCAAAAACGAGATTAATGCTATAAGACTGAAAAGCAAGGTCAGGAGGAAACTATTTGAGCTATCGCCTCCAATTGCTGTTTAAATATCAAATTTTCTTTTGGATAAAGAAAATTCATTTGTTCTGTTTATAGTGAAAGAATGTGAAGGGTTAAAATGTATTGACAAAATCAATTCTGTCCAAGAAGAAACAAGCAATGTATAAGATTCTTGCCTGAAGAGACTTACATTCTAGTGGAAGATAAAAGGCCAATCAGAAATAGATAATTATTGAGTACAGTATGTGCCATTCTAAAAGTAATCAGGAATCTGTACAGGAAAGAATGAAAGAGAAAAACAAGACTGTACAGGGACAAAAACAAGATGAAAAATTCTGTGGACCAAAACCAGATACCCAGTGTCTCTGTCTGGGCTCTTGTGGGATGACAGGTTCTAAACATGTCCACCATGGGCAGGGACAGGCTCACTAATGAAGGTGTAGGATAGAATGTGGCTTCCCAGTCCATTAGTTAAAGGTGTCTGAAGACAGAGTGGATTTTTATTTTGTTCTGCGGGGCACATGAGGGACAAAAATGTTAGCAGTACAAACAGAAATTAAAATGAAGCCCTCCAGTGGCTGTGTAGAGCTGCAGTGTGTCTTGCATCGCGGAAGAACATGCACACAAAGTGCCATTTTGTGATCCTTTTGTAAGACTAAGAGACTTAGGTTTGAGCAGAAACAATCATAAAAGCAACAGTCCCATGAGAGGGGAAGGAGAGAAGGGGAAAAAGGAGGGGAAGGAGAGAGACTGCGAACAAAAGACAAACAGACAGACAGAAACAGTAAAACTACCCCACAAAATGAGTTACCAATACTAAATCCCAAAAGACAGTTTAAAATTAATGCTAAGGGCATCAAAAATAAATAAATAAAAGCTAGTAAGAATTCACTCCAGATGGAATTAATTTTATACCATGGACTAAAACTTTAAAACAAGTACATTTTGGTGCACAATTTGATAAATAAAACATACAACCATTTAAAAAAGAAAAAAGTTTAAAATGAAAATGGGAAACAATAAAATAAACCCAAATGAACACAAAAAAACAGAATTAGGTAGAAATGGATTTAGAAATTAAGACACTGAAAAATTCCAATGGCAAAGCAAGCCCTAGACCAAGCTCAAAGAGAACGTTAGTAGATTAGAAGATAAATCATGAAGTCTTGCAGTGACTCATCTAAATTTGCTGCAGTTTAAACTACAACTTCTGTGTGAGGTGTTTTCTTCCAATTTGCTAATATTATTCCTGATATAGCAAATCCATCCACACCCAGTTGTTCCTGTGAAAACTGAATAGCATCACATACTTAAAAAAAAAAAAAAATAGATTCCACTAAGTCCAACACGCCCTCTTCCTCTTCACCCTGCTCTTATCCCCAGCCAGCAATGAGGCTGATTTATAAGTAAATCATAAAATAGAAATAAGGGGGAATTGCAGTGAAGAAGAAAATGTGAAGTGAAACAAAGCCAATTTATTTAACAAATATATACCACTTTCTTGATTCCTCTACCGAAGTATTAGTATATTAAAGACATGAACTCTACAATTGTTTCCCACAATCCCTAACGTTGAGATGAAATCAAATCCATTTTTAGGCCTAGTACACAACTGCCTGAGAATTTCCTCAACACTATGTCTCACGACTGGCTTACATCTGCCTTTGCCATTTGCAGATTATGTGCTGTTACTTAAACCTCCCTTCACAATAAAACTCAAGTACACAGCACACAAAACCTTTGGACCTGGCACCAGCCTGCCTAACTCTCTCCAGTGACCTTCGGAGCCTCCCCAAAACACACTCTTTCCTGCCTCCAGCAATCCTAAACCACCCTAAGGACACTGCCCAGTGCGCACTCTCTCCCCATGCCTCCTTAGCTCAGCTGCTCTAACACTGATCTGCTGCCCCTGACCAGGCCCTGCGGATCTTAGCCCAAATGCTGCAGTCTCCCCCACATCTTATAAGAAGCATGGACTGCTGCTCCTTTGCTCTTTAAGAAAGAAGGTTGCTTTTGTGTCAGTTCATTGAATTACAGCTTCTGGAGCTTCTGTGGATATATCCTCAAGCTCAGATATTGTCCATCGTCGGCATATTTAAAGTGTCTATTACTTTTCAGATCATAAAAAGGCAAGTTATAATAGGCAAAGGCAAGCTTTACCAGTGTTTTCACTTTTCTCTGCATCATTTAATTCTATACCTGAAAGTACTCCTGAAACTGTTCTTTAGGGATAAGGATATTGCTCAATGGTGAGTTTTGCCTACCACGTGTAAGGACCTGGGATTGATCAACACACACACACATACATACACACACACTAATTATTCTTCAATATTGGCATGAAAAAGCTTAGTAATCAAATACACTGGCTGTAAAGTTTACAGGCTCATATTTCTCACCCCAGTACCAACACTAATAACCCATCTGTTCTCTAATCATTTCCCTAAACTACTCATCAGTAGTATCAGGTAAATAACAATAGCTAATATTAATTGAGTATTTAATATAGTCTAGGCACAGTTCATACATTAACTCATTTAATCTCCTGAACAACTCTGTGACATAAGTCTCAGTATCCTACCCTACAAGGAGGGAAACAAAGCAAAAACAGGTCGTTAACTTGCTGCAGAGCACATAGCTTATGAGTTATAAAGTCAGAATTCAAATTTAAGCAGCCTGGCACCAGAGCCCACCAGTTAAATGTGAGCATAAACCATTTACATAAATGTGACATATACAGGTCCTCTCCCAAGACATCCAATAATGAGAAGGCAAAAGGAGCCAATTCAGGGGCCCTGCTACACACCACACAGAAAGCACATAGGAAGCTTTCTGCAGATGGCTGCTAGCCATGTTACCCCCTTAGTGGCCCAATTTTGCTTCCTAATTCCAACACCAGCTATTAAAACTCCTGCATTTTTATTTAATACTAAAAATATGAATTGGAATTGCTTGTAATAAACTTGGCCCTCCAGAGTATCCATTCATGCACAGCATTAGGATTATTTCCAAATGATCCAGTTTGCTTAAATTTTAATACTTTTAAGGGAAAAGCACACCAAAGCATTGACTGCTTCTGCTTAACAAACTTTCCTCTTTCTACAACGAAGCAAGGTCTCCTGGTGTATCTCTGACAATTTGAATTTTGAGTTTTAGGAGTTTTGCAGCTGACAGGCGGTACTGAAAGCATAACTTCCCTCTGCCAATTACTATTCTAAAGCCTTTCCCAAGTTGATTTCACCAACAGGTCAGAATTAGAAGCGCCATGTGATTTGAGGTTAGAGGTGAGATAATTACAATAGAACAACGCGCTGGAAAACAAGCGTGGTTGGAAGTGCTACAGAGTGGGAGCATGGCTGAGCTCCATTCCCAAACTCCCTCGAGAAATCAAGCAGCCCAATGGCCTCATCTAAGATAACTGCAGAACTAGACTCTCTGCCCAAAAGAGGTTGATTCCCACAGTCAGAGGGTGTGCCCTCTTGGAACAAAATATATGTAATGTAAGCAAACCGCAGAAATAGCACCAGGAATCCCTTTCACAAAAATTTCTATGGTAGGAAGGAAGATAGGAAAATATGGAAGTGTTTCTACAATCTCATATTGAAGCTTACAAGTGTGTTAAGTAACTGCAACTAGATGATCAGTACTGCTGCATTCAAAGGGAAACCTTTGAAAATATGTTTGTAATGGAAGCTATGCAAAACAGTAAGTAAATAAATCCTCATATGGGAAGAAATTAACTACAGCTAACCAAAAAGATACCAGGAGAGCAGTGCCAAGGTTTTGAGTTGGATGGGATGAAAGTCACTAAGAACAAACTGTGTCACTTATCAAAACATAAAAGTTACAAATGCCAGGTTGGTTAAATCATTTAAATCCAAATTAGATAAAGTAAGCAGAGACATGCAGTTTGTAAGGTAGGAAAATAATAAACTTTAACTGGAAAAAAAATGAAGCAGAAGTCAAGCCCTTTGAGTTCTGATCCCAGCTGTCTGGGAGTCTACCCTTAAAGGAAAGAAGGGAAAAGTGGGAAAAAATGAGAAAAGAAGGAAAAACTGGAAACAAAGCTTTTGCACATAAGGAGGTGAAGCGGGGCTGAGGGAGGGAGAGGGAACGGCGGAAAAAGAAAAATCAAGATAGATCATGTACAGGTTCAAATTCCCATAATGTGTTTGCTATGTATATATAAAATGTGCCAATAAAATTAATTAATTTTCAAAACTTTTTAAAAAGAAATATTCACTCTTTCAACTTCTTATACTAGTGAGACAATATGGTGTTTGCCCATGTGGGTCTGATTTATTTGTTGTACTACTGACTTCTATTGCTTTATTGAAAGGAACAGTAATGTTTAATTGTTTGATCAATCTTACATGCCTGTATTTGTTTATTTGAGTAACCAATTTGAAGATATCAATATGTAACACAACCACCACTGTTAATTTCCTTGTCTGAAATTCTGTATTACTTATACTGTTTTTCTTATTTTGTAAATGTATGTGTGTTTGTTAATATATTTTTGTCCTGTTATCTTTAAAATAAACCAATAAATATGCTACTTTTTAAAAAGTCTATGTACTTAAATGACAAAATAGACTTTCACTCCACTTTTTCCATTTAAGGCAACTACCCATTAGCCTAAGATTTTAGTGCAAAATTTACTTTCTTTAAATAAAGTACTGGAGTATAACAGATGCTTGTTTCAAAGACCTGGTTAAATAATTTAAACACAAATAAATAGATCTTAAAGGGCTTATTTTTCCCTAATCTTTCCATTTAGCATTCATTGTGCCGCCTATTGTTTTCACCATTGAATCCCACATTGTTTAATGCGGAGCATAAAGGCAAAGATGTCACAGGTATGTGGTGTGCTTCACAGTTGTAAAACTCATACAGATTTTAGTCCGTACTTCCGATTTGTGTGATTTTACTCCTGGAGGAAAAAGTGCATTTCCTAATCTGAATTATTCTCCTGAAATATCTTAGTTGGACAGTTATGGACCCATTTACCAAAAGCCTAGAAACACAAAACTGTCATCCACTCCTCCCTCTCCATCTTACCCCGCACCCCAGGGCCACCAGCCTCCGTTCACATCTTCACCCGCAAACACGCCACTTTCTCGCTCTCACTCTGCCCCCGAGCTTCTCAGCCTCTGTACTGTATCTCTACTCCATCACAGCGCAACGGATCCACCTCTACACCTGTTTCCCGCACACAGCTACTGCAGTAATTCACTTCCAACAAATAGGGCGCGCAGAATCCCTGATTAAACGGCTGCGAACGGCTTCCTTTGCTGACAAGTTAAATTACAGCCTCTTGAATGTGTTACTCAAAGGCCACATGACCTAACTCCAGGCTGACTCTCCATGACAACACTGTGTTTCTCTTCCTCTTTGCGGTATCCACAGTGAAAAGCTCCTGAAAAACAATAAACATCACTTAATATTGAACAAATTAAATGATGAGCATCACTTCAAAAAAAAATCTCTGTTGACTCACTATATACATAGATGAATAATTGTATTGCTCTCATTTCTGCCACTCCCTGTCGGGCAGTTTCTTTGTATTATCAAAGGGCTTCCACTTCCCACAGTGCAGGCTGCTCTGCTCTGAGGTTCCTCCCATGCTTCCTTGGGTGCAAGGATCCATGGCCCCATTAATACATGGGGTTCTGACAGTTCTGAGAGTTTCCCCTAAGTCCTCTTCCTTCCTTTGGTCTGTCAATAACTTTCAATCTTTGATGTGTGAAAATCTCTCTAAGGCATCTGAAAATGGCTTGAAGCTACCCCATTCTTTGCCTTTAGGTTAATTTTGAAGTGATACATAAAAATTGTACATATTAATGGCATGTCAGACGATGGCCTCATACCAGTGTTATCTCCAAAAGTTCTCTAGTGCCTCGTGTTCAGCTGGCACTCAGTAGCAATAGGTGCTATGTGGTAATCGAATGACTAATTGCAATCTGAATGTCATCTATATATTTTAGTGTCAGAAATCAGCTAAAAATCTCAAAAGCTGTTTCTCTATAAATTTGTAGCATTCTACAAAATGTAATTCCAGTCATGAATTCTGATTCAATATCTTCAAAAATAAGTTCCTAGTCTTTCACCACAATCAAATTTTAATCAAAGGTTTATCAACTCCGTTTTACTCAGTATTCCCTCAATAATCTATGAGTTAGTTATATCACTGAAGAGACAATAACTGTAAAAGTGCTATGAATTGAAAACAATACATTCAATTGTTACTGTTATTAGATATTTAACATATCTTTCGTATGTCTTATAAGATCATTCCAGTTGCTAACCACTGATTCACCCAAATACAGATTAAGAACTAAAAATACTATGAGATGGTTTGGAGTTTTGAATAATGCTGAAAGCTCTTAATGTTATAGTAATCTGAGAGTATCTGAAAAGTCTGGCTCTATGCATTCACACAAGCACAGTCAGTGATGGGCTTAGAAATGACAGACTGAGTGTGTTTGTGATTGTGGCTGCGTATTCCAGTGTAAGAACCTGGAAGACTGAATAAAATCTAGGAAGTACAATAGATATTGTGCAAGGGAAGGAAACTGCTCAGAAGGAAAGAACTGGGATGAGGGAAAAGAGAAAAAAAAGAAGGGGAAAATATGTATATATGTAAACACAGGATAGCTAAGATAGTTGTACTACTGATTTCTATTGCTTTATTGAAAGAAACAGTTAATGTTTAATTGTTTGCTCAATCTTACATGCTTGTATTTATTTATCTGAGTAACCAACTTAAAGATGTCAATATGTAATACAACCACCATCGTTAATTTCCTATCACCTTTTCTAAAATTCTGTATTGCTTGTATTTTTGTGTTTTTTTGTAAATGTATGTGTGTTTATTAATATGTTTTCATTCTTTTATCTTTAGAATGAAAAACAGAAATGACACTGCAGGGAGCTTTTGTATATGTATACATACCAATTTTCCTAGTAAATCCAAATTAAATGTTAACTTCTCTCGTAAGAAGTTGTCAAACATGACAGTAAAGAAATTTTCTATACATTTAGTGGACATTTTTTTCAATGGAAAGTTGAAGACCATAAACATACTGTATTCAAAATGGTGACTACCAGGAAGTTAAAAGAAGGGTGCACTATTTAACAGCTAAATCCATTTATCCAACGTCTTTCAAAAATACTGTTGAGGATATAGTGTGTGTAAGGCACAAGAGCAGACCCTGGAAATAGATCTACAAAGATTATCTTTCAAATAAGATTATACTGTTCTGTTCTCAAAATGTTTTAATTGAGAGGGATATTGTTCATGGTTGAAGCATCAATGGAATTAAATAGAGGATAAAGAGTTTAAAATTTACTGTCTAAAAAAATTTAGATCATGTACCAGTGGCAATCTAGAAACAATACAGTGGCTAATGGGAAGGGGACGTGGCCAGTCAGGGCACCATTGTGCATGCTCAAGAATTGTTTCACAATGGAGTATTACCCAGCTAGAAAGAAAGATAAACTCAAGGCTTTTACAGGTAAATGGATGCAACTAGAGACAATACTCACAATTGAAATAAAGCAGATTCATAGGTGTAAACATTGTATTATATCCCTAGTGTAAGAAACTGAAAGAGTGAATAAGATCCGAAAGGTACAATAGATATTGTGAAAGGGAAAGAAACTGGTCAAAAAGAAAGGACAACTGGGTTGGGGGAAAGGAGAAAAGAAGGAAGATGATACAGATAGATAATAGACATATCAATATATAGATACACAGATATAGGTATAGAGATATGTAGATAGATAGACCAAGGTAGCTAAGATAATCGTACTGCTAATTTCTGTTAGTTCATTGAAAGGAACAGCTAGTGTTTAGATTGTTTGGTCAATCTTACATGCTTATAGCTGGTAATCTGAGCAACTACTTTGAAGATAACAAAGGGCAATACATTAACCATTATTAATTTCCTCTCATCTTGTTTTTTAGTTCTGCACCATTTTTATTGTTCTTTTTAGTTCTCTTTAAAATAAATATTCCTCTAAAAAGAATAAAGCAATACAAGCCTGTGGCTATGGGCTTAAAGATGGGAAGATAATGACCTACTGGAATTGCTTTTTTCATTATATGTTATTGAATAGGAAAAAAATTAATTCCTCATTGGAGACATTCCCATAGGATTTTCTGGTACACACAATATTTTTATTTTACCTTTTATGTATAATTTATTGTGCTGTATTTTAATTATATATTTGTGTGTCTATATCCATAATCAAATCACAACTTCTTGAGAGCATGAACTTGACTGAAGTAATTTTTTTTTTAATTTGCAGGTTTGAAAACAGGACTTCAAACAAGTAGCAACTCGTAAAAATGTTGTTGAGGGTATTCACGAATATATGCAGAGTTCTCTTTGAGAAGCCAAAGATTTTTTAAAAACTTCCATTGTCTCTGTTCTCATTAATAAAGTTTGAAAGAATAAAAAGTCAATTTATATATTATACTCTCCAATAATAAGTAGAATTCCAGGCCCTTTATTTTGTATAAAATGGTCTAGCCCTGTTCACACCTCACTTTTGTGTCTATACTTCCATTTGCTTCACCTTTTCTCATTTCAAATTATTTTCTTCTCGTCTGTTACTCACATTTATGTAAATCACCTTAAATTGATTTTTAAACAAACTGATTAAAATGATTATGCACATGGCAGGTGTTCAACAAATATCATCTCAATAGCTAAAAATAGAGTACATTGTTGAAACTAAAATTAAGTAGAATTTATACTCATAGCTTGCTTTTAACAATTCCATGCCTTATGTTAGGTTAATTAATTTGTCTTTAGCTTTCTAACACCAATATGTTTACCAACAAAAGTTACAGGTCCAACAAAGAACAAGTTCTACAACTGCTCTACATAGGCATTGTGTTCTGTATTTTTAACATGGTGCCTGTAACTTCCCCTTAAGAATAATTCTAGTAATTTAGCAATTCACTAAATAATATGAGACTTTAGAATCGTGCAAAGTGCAACTTTTATTCTTTCATGCAAAATAACTGTGTCCTCATTGCTCTGAGTCTATGAAGAGTCATTTCTTTTGAATTTTTATGACAAATGACCCACAGTACTCTAAACTTTAATAAGTTTAAACCACATGAGGGCAAACAGGACTGTGGGAAACTCTGGGAGCAGTGGGTGGGGTGGGGAGGGGCTGGCTTCCGTCAGGGTTCCCAGAAGTTTGTACCGAGTGAACTGACTGTGATAGCTGAGGTGCAGCAACGATCACCAGGGCTGTGTTCACAGGTCAATATTCTTCCTGTGAAATTCAACTTTAGAAATGAAAAGTAGGCAGCAAAGTCTCTTGCATGAATTTAACCAGAAAGGACTTGTAGCCAAGGACCACATTTTTACTGAATAGCTTCCAAATATTCTAAAGAACAGAATTTCTAGGCTATTTAATATCTGTATACTTAACTAGAAGGACAAGGATTTATGCGATTAAACTACATTGCTTTAGTAAGCATGTTGCTCTCGCCATGTTATCCTTGTGAGAAATTCAGATCAAGGAAAAACCCACAGCTTATGTTAAGGATTGAAAGGTCTGTGGTTGCAGCAGGTCGTCACGTCTGTCCTACAACCATAAAGCAAAATGCACACATGGCCATTTATTATTAAGTTTGGGGGGATTCTTTCCTTAAATAACTGCCAGATCTTAAGGAATAACACTTTATTGTATTTCTCTTTTTTAATTTTTATTTTTATTAGCACATATCTCCACTATAATTATATTCATCACAGGGAGTGGGTATAATATGTAAATAACATATTTTAATTCTCTTTCATTGTATTTCTAAAGCTGGAAGAACCAGTCTTCAAGTTAGAATTCATCCTAGCAAAGAATATAAGACAAAGACCCAGTATGACCCTCTGGAGACCTAAACTCTAATTAGGAGATTGTACAGTTTTTCATTGCTTAAGAAAATTTACAAAGGTCAGCAGTGTTGTGCTCTACGGTCTAAACTTTTACTCCCAAGCTACCTAATAACCTATGGACTATCCAGATACATGCACTCTAGTACCTAACTCTTTAGAGAAAACAATATCTAAGAAAGAACAGCAAATTTTCAAAGGCTATAAACATCCTAGAAAAGGAATTTCAGAATTTCTCCTAAATGCTTAATTTCCACTTTTGCAATATATTTCATCATTCTGCTGTATCATTATTAATAAAATATAGTTTTGCTTTAATACTTAAGTGCTAAAAAGAATAGCTAACTCCAGCACATTAGTCATTTCGTACAAAAATTCACTGAGATGTTTTCAGCCCTTTTGCAAGATCATCATCTGTTAAATATAAAGATTCTCATGCTTTTCATGAATTTAGCTTTATTATTATGAATATGTGGTCATGTCAGCTTGACATTAAAGGTTAATAAAGACTTCTAGATGGATTAGGAAAAAAAGAAGCAGTGTGATGGTTAGCACTCAAGGGGATTCTGGTTATACAACATATTTAAGGAAAAGTTTGAAAATGTGTAGTATGTAGCAGAACTCTTACTCCCTCTTGTGACAGCTAAATAAAATGTAGATGCTACATAAGCATTTCAACAGGATAGCTAATGAAATTCCCCAAATCAAGAAAATGTAAATGCTACATAAGCATTTCAACAAGATAGCTAATGAAATTCCCCAAATCAAGATTATAAATTAATCTTGAAGTGGATTAAAATGTAAATAGAAATTAAATTTTAAAGTTTGAAATAGAATTCAGCTAATACAAAATAATTTACACTGCTTAAAAGAATTATATGAAAAAATTCATCATGAATTTTGACAATATCAAAAAATTGCTTTTCTCTTTTGTATTGTATATATTCTATTTTGTATTTTTTTCTCTTTTGTGTTTTCTCTTTTCAATTTGAATTCAACATGCATATATTTAAATGTCTATATTTCTTGATACACAAAACTAGTGTGCATGATAAAAAAAAGAAAGCAGTTAGCTTTAACTAGAAATGACTTATTTCCAAGCCTCACAATTTCCTTCAATAAAGAAGTCCCTGCTTATCTGCAACTTGTGTGGTTTTAGTTATGTTATGTTCAAATGTCCACAAACATGAAAAGGGAAATTGCAGAAATAAGCAACTCACAAGCTTTTAATTTCACTCTTCTCTGAGCAATGTGATAAAATCACATGCCTGCTCATTCTGTCTTGCCTGGGATGTGAGTCTCTCTGTGTCCAGTGTATCCACACTGTGTATGCTACCCACCCCTTAGTCACTTAGTGGTTGTCTCAATTACCACACCAGCTGCCCCAGTATTGTGATGCTTGTATTCAAGTCACCCTTGTTTGACTTAATAATAGCCCCAACCTCAGGTTTCACATCTACAATTCAGATATGCTAAAGAGAAGCCATAAAGGGCTTACTTTAAGAGAAAGTGTACGTAAAATATTTTGAGAAACAGCAGGAGAGAGCACATATACAGGATAAATATGCTTTTATTTTAGCATATTTTTATAATTGTTCTATTTGATTACAATTTTTTTGGTAGTGGTGTTGCTGCTACTGCTTCTGCAAATCAAACTAAGGATCTTGTGCATGTTAGGCCAGTGCTTACCACTGAGTTGTATCCCAGCATAACTGTTGATTGCATCATGAACTATTGTCAATTCTTTACTGTGCTTTCATAAATTAAACTTTATCATTGCCATTCACGTATAAGAAAAGGCAGAGTGTCTGGATTGGTGTTGTCTATGGCTTCAGGCATGCGCTGGGGTATGTTAGAACATATACCCTCTGGACAAGAAGGGGCCACTGCACTTTCCTCAGATATTTATACTTTGAAATGACCAAAAAGAGGTGACAGAAGTTAAGCGCTGCTGTCCTAGAAACAAAGAAAGATCCAGACTCAAACACATGAGCCACAACAGAGATCGGGAGCCTCAACTGAGGAGAACCAGTTAAAGCCCCACGTCTCAAACGTAGGGAGATTGAAAGTTATCTCAGATGCACTGGTTACAGCTCTGCATCCAGCCTGCATACTAAGTGATCATCTCACTCTTTTCTAAGAATTCCAGTGTTCTCTGTAGAGACCTGGGGCTCACACATATGCTTCAGCCTTAGTCAATATTCTCACGTTCCAGGCTGCGGGTGTAACTCAGTGGCACAGCTCCTGCCTGGCAAGTGCGAGGCCCTAAGTTAGATTTCTGGTACCAAAAAAGAAAAAATAGTCTTATGTTTTATATCTACCACACCTTCCACTCAAGGCTATGAAGTGCCCTACCCATTCATCTTCTGCAAAACATATACAGAGAGAGTAAATGAAATTTGTGTCACTTGTAAACATTTGCTCCTCAAATCTGACAATTGCATTTAACAGGGGGATTCCTAGAGATATGATTGTTTAATTCAAAGCAATAATAGCATTTTTGATAGAAATTTACATACACTATCTCATTTAACCTCCACGATATCCTTGTGATATGCGCCTAACTACCTTTCGCTTATAAAAGACACACACACACACACACACACACACACACACGTGCACACAGATACACAAAGGTTTAAGGTGTAACTCACCCAAGGTTACAAGCTCACTGCTGGATCCACTTTTCAAAAACAGGTTTATCTAACTCTAGAGGCCATGTTTACAGTTGTCAAGTAAGAACATGACTTGGGCCTAGATTTTTCAGATGATTTCCTGACCTCAAAGAGCTTGCTGTCCATCTATGGCCAATGACCTGAGAAATTGTAGACTATGTTCAGTACTTCCAACATGAGAAAATTTCTCAAAGTGAACTTATGATTATGAGATCACTGGGCCAATTTACACTTGAGTCCCAAGATTTTCATTATTATTATTTATAGTCCTTTATTGGGTGTTTTATTGCATGATGAAATCCCATGGAGTTCTAGCTGAAACTTATTATAACCATTATAGCATTTGAACATTCACTTAATTCATTCATCAGTTACTTATTGAAACTTATTCAACCATTTCTACGCTAGATGCTGGTGACATAACAAATATGATTGTCATAGCCCCTGCCTTTAGAGCACTTAGAGTTTAGAGGAGAATTACACATAAAGAAGGAAAAGTCTCCAAACAATGGGATGAGGACCAAGATAGAGGCCGAAGAGCAAGAAAGATGGAACAAAGCTGAGATACACAGCCCCGGGGAAAATTAAGAAGAGGGACAGAAAGACGATTCCAGGCCGAGGGAAGAGTCAGGAAGTAGACACATACTTGAGAATGGTCAGCAATGGGATGGCGTACAACCTTTCAGTGAGACAGCGGAGAACAAGGGAGAACTGACTGTTGAAGGCCTTCGAGTCAAACTGAAGAATTTGGGCTGCGCATTAAAGGTAATATGAGAAGCTGATTAGTGAAAGACACACAGGGACAGTAATTTCAGACATATCACTGCAGAGAGTCGTGTGCACAGAGGCCGTCTGACAGGAGAGACCAGGGGGCGGGGTGAGCTGTCACAGACGTAGAAGCGGTGCCTTACTGAGCTTGCGGACTCAGTGATACCGAAGCATGGACAAATCGGTGAAATACATGTAAGTCACAGAATTTTGAGAGAAGGAATTTTGGTATAAGACAGGACTTTGGGGGGACTGGAGGGCTGGCTCAGCTTTCTGCCAACTGGATGAAAATTTCCTTTGTGAGTTACAAAATAACGAGGAATGCCTGGGGGAAGGGAGGGAACACCGGAACACGATATTTCTGAAGAAACTGGTTTGAATTCTTAAATCCAGGTACCCTGGCTAGTAGTTCAAGCAAAACGAAATGTGTTTTAAATAAATATCTAGGCGAATGAGAGCGTGAAATGACCAGCAACGTGAGGCCAGTGCCAGAAGGCAGGTGCAAGTAAAGAGGAAGAACCATCCTAGCCACCTCCCACCCCGCTGTGCCATCCCCATTGCCCTGGCCCAGCTGGCAGCCGCAGGGCATGCGGAGGACCAACAAGTCATCCAGGGATGGCACTGTGTTGGCGAACAAGACAAAATGTCCACGGAGAAGGAAGGCGGAGAATGCAGACTGGGACGTGCTTCGGGCTCAACGTCTGGAAAGCAGGGAATTTCACGGCAGAGGGAGAGCTCTGCTTCTCAGCCCGCTGCAGCCTGATGCTGCCTGAGGACCCTGAGGGTGTGCTGACTCTTGGTGTCACCTGCCGAGGTGGCAAATTAACCTGACGTGAGCCTAAGCCTGGACATCAGGACTTTGAAAGTTTGTGCAGACAGCTGTAAGGTGGAACCAAAGCTAGGAACCCTTGGACTATCAGGATATGAGATTCAGGACTCATTTAACTTTTGAAAAGAGGAAGAGTGGGGCTGGGGAGATACCTCAGTGGAATAAGTGCTTGCCTGGCAAGCACAAGATTCGCTTTACAACTTACAATACCTAACTCTTAACATAAAACTAAAAGTCATTATTCTAAGCATTTATAAAATAATTATATATTTTTGTATTTTTATGTATAAAGTATAAGATATGAGATAACTCAAAACAATCTGTGTTACTCATAAAATAAATTTAGGTGACTTCATTGACCTCTCCACAGAAAAAAATACATAGCATCAAACACAGTATACCCAAAGGTACTGCCTTGAAAATGGGCAGATGATCCTTTAGGAGTGTGACTTCTAACCTGATTAGTAGGTCCACACTTTTTCAGAATTTCCATTTGCTTAATAGGAAACTGATTATTTCTCTTCCTCGATACTTACCTAGCTCAAGCCACTTTGTCAATTGGGAAGGTGGAAAATTTCTAACAATTTTTACCTGTTCCAAAATATCCCTTCTTTATTCCCACCACTTGGTCCATGGAGGAACAAACAAACAAACAAAAATCACTAATGATCTGACCCCGCTCTCATGGAAACTGCTTATAATCAGGTTAAAATGTGAATATGTAGCTCCATGCAGAACCTTTCCCATTTGAGAGGCGATCTCAACCAGGCCCCCTAGGCATCTCAGCAAGTCAGCTCCTTTGGTTGGCATGCAAACTTACACCTAAACTTTTAAACAATGGATGGAATCTTTTCTTTAAATTTTAAAGTAAGGTACTCTTGGTGATTATAGCAGATGTGGGATGCCGACTTTTTTCTCTACCTAAATGCTACACTTGTTTTCTAAACCACTTTCATTCCTTCAGAATTTTTCGGTTATTTAGTAGATTTTGATACTTACAAGTTTACTGATCACCTGTAGGCTTGACTGGCCATGAACCTATCACAGACAATAATCACAGAATCCAATTTCCCAGGTACCTTTCTGCCTGCCATGTAGATAGAGTTATTACCACCTGAATGAACACAAGTCTCCCTCTAAAGTGGCCAGATGCAACTTTTGTTCTTATACACACCACAAATTCAAATAGGATTTGAAGAAGGTCTAAAAAGATGAGATTGTAACCATAGTAGATACCTCTGTAACTATAAGGAGAAATGTATTAATCCTGATGATGGTATCAGCAATAAAACTGGAAGGTAAATCCTGGCCCATCAGAATAGCCTCAGTTCACTACCCCCAAACTTACTACAATAGTACAAGCGCTGCTAAGCCTTCACATCCAGGGTGTCACTCACTCTGACTCCATGAATATGAAGCCTATTTCTGGCTGTTTGTGGAAAGGAAAAATCTCACCAGATGGTGGGAGTGCTGTATGTTGCCGCCTGTTAGATCCCTTACTTTCAAAAACATACTAGTTTTCTGATTTATATACTTCAGTCTCCTGTGAGTTTAGTCAGTGTGACTCACTCAGCACATCTGACTAATGGTAGGTTACTGACAAGATTGGGTCACCAACCCTGTAAAACTGAACTGAGTTGTCACCCATATTGTAATTCTACTTTGTGTGACCTTTTGACCTTTTGGAAGCTGGCCAACTGGCTTACACAACTTCAACACTTCCAAATCTCCATAATGAAATTCTGTTTACAAAAAGAGATTAGATACAACACAGATGGCCAAAAGGCTCTCCTGTCACTCAGACTAGCTCAACACAAGAATGTCTTAAGGTGTACATCTACATCAAGACTCCCCTCAACCCATGACTTCTTCACACAGGAAAAATCAGAAGAAATTACCATTGGTACAGATCGGCTTTCTATTGTAACAGTGGTCTCATAATAAACCAAAGCCCTTGTGAAAACATTTCAAACATGAAGGAAAGGACAGAAAATATACAGCACCTGAGGCAAACATTTCTAAGATACCTTAATGGTTTTATGTTCTATATCCACAAAAGGAGAAAAATCGCACCACTCAAAACTTTCCTGCCCCCTTTGGGGGACAGAGACATGCCAAGATCAAGGAGAAAAGAAGAACCAAAGGATGATCCCTCCAACATTTCATCTGTACTAAGAAGAGCTTCAAGATATTTTGCTTAAGAATATATGTATATATAGCCTACAACCAAAGTGATCCCAAGGCCCAGTTTCCCTCCTGTGATTAAGAACTCCTGTGTGCTGCAGCGGGAAATAAAGAACCCCGGGCTCCCAACCTCTCCCTCCTCAATCTTCCCACTTTGTGCTCTTCACACCCAGGAACCCACCTAGAAGGCTTGAGATCTTTCTGTCACTGAATCACACCATGTACCTATTGTCAAATGGGGAAACCAGCAGTTGCCCTGGATATAATCACTACACAACTTTATAAACTGAAAAATAAAAGGGAGCGTAGTTGAAGGCCATGCTTTTTCAGGGGTAGGAACCCTGTGCACTAACCTGTGGCCAGACACACTGAGGGGTAATAAGATCCCAAGGGCTGGGCACCGAAGAGATGTTAAGATACAGGATTGGCACAGGGTGGATGAGCAAGAACTCCCCTACTGTGACAGTATAAAGGGAAAATTCTCAGATAAACGTGAGCTCAATATCAGGTACACATCATTAGCTGTGCAATTTACATTTGATCCTTAATTCCCTAATAGCAGTAATTTCTACTAGGAACTTTAAGAATATGAAATAAATGTCAAAAATTCAGCATATAGTAGATCCTCAATAAAAGATGGTCCTAGTATTAGGTATCATGAGAAATTTGTTTATAGACCATGTATTCTTTTTTTAAAGAAGAATAGGTCTAAAAGATACAGGGTCAAACCCCTTTCATTTGTTATGGTTGGTGTGATTCATTTACCATTTTCATATGTACTAAAATGAGCTTTGAAATACTTTGCTTAACAATTTTTTTGTTTCACTTACTACCAAAATTGTCCTAACTAATAACTTAATTTCTCTGCAATCTTCTAAGAACTGAACTGTTCTTATGTGAACCCATTTACATCAGTAATTAGGAGTTTCTAAGAACATTCATGAGGGATCAGTCTGGTCCAGCCAAACGTGTATTAAACCCTCTAGGTGGACATAAATGTTCTTAGTCTTGGTAACTGGATCACTTATTTTCTTGTCACGAAGTATGTATAAGCCTTTTTCATTTTCTGAATGTTAAGCTTATTCAACATCACCGTCCCCAAGGGCTCCGAGTCACGCCAAAGGTTGCAGTAGCATCAGATTATTTCATCGTGAAGTTGTGAAATGAGGAATTGTTCTGCCAGAGGCTCCTGGAAGACAGTGAATTCAACACTTACTTAGTAATATGTGTTCTTAGCAGCTTGTTTTTAAGCCAGCAGAATAGAAGGTCACTGTGTGTTTAAATCTGAGCAAGCCTTAATTCACGATGAAATTTTACCTGTGATCCACTCTTTGTGATTGTTAGATCTCTCCCATTAACATTTATGTACAATCCAATCCCCAAAGAAAAGTATGCTGGAAAGCCCTTCAATGATTTTCCCTCCAAAGATGTAAGATATGTTGTCTGGTTCCAACAAATTCTAACACTTTGTCTCTGTTAGGTCACTTAACCACGTTCAGCTTCAATTTTTCTTCCATGAGTTACTTATATCCCAGAGCTGTGGAGGAAGTTGAATGCAATTTCTACACAGAGCCTACCTCTAATAAATACTAAACAAATGCTACTTCCCTTCATTTCTGTCTTTTCTTTGTTTTCAACAGCAGTAATACCTACCTTCCCTACTTTATAGCTGGTTTTAGAATAGGAAGAACATGGTCAATTGACAGAAAGCTGACATGAAAAGCACAGCTCTGGGTAATATCACACTGATCACATTCACTAGGAACTGCAGGATCAGTTGTGGTTATCAGACAGGATTAGAGTCTCATCCTCAAAGAGTTGTGAGGATATAAATATTTGTTTTAAAATGCTCAGCAAAACCTTAATTAGCATATGAAGGTGACAGTGCCTGATGAATTGAGCTGCATGTGTACAAACATACAAATACCACATCAAAAAGGCAAATAAATCTTTCACTTTGTATATTTTGGTTTGACTTGAACAAGCTCATCAAAAATGGAAAGTTACCATGAACCCACTTAAACTTCTCATTCCAAATTAGAACACACAACTGTAACAAATAGCTTCTCCATTTATCAGGGAAAAGAATATGTTAATGGAGAAAGAATTGCTAGAATACCTAATGATTAGTTTATTGCTCTTAAAAATAGAGTTCTACTGTATAAGAAAAGCCATATGGGCTCATTTCATATATACCATAAATGTTCCCATTAAATTTTTGGGTTTGGGGGTATCTTGGGTGTTCTGGGTTTTGGGTTTTGGTTTTTTGGCTTTTTGAGAAAAGATTTCTCTATGTAGCCCAGGCTGACCTTAAACTTTCAATCCTCCCGCTCTTGTCTCCCAAGCACTAGGATCATAGGTGTGCACCATTGTCGCAGACTTCTTGTTAAACTTTTAATTATTCTATTGCAATGTTATATTCCTTCTTGTAAAAGACTTTGAGAACTCAATAGCTTCACTTTATGTGAATTTTTAATGTAGTGAAGTCTTCTAAATATGGAAGGAGGGAGGAGTGGAAGGATAAGAGGACAAGGTAAAGGTGGACCTGCTTGAAGTCAACTTCAGAGTAATAGAATGCTGTACCTTCTGGTCCCACAGTAATGTTTCTGGGGGCCATAAGAAAAACTCTAACAAACTGCTCTCTCAGCTTGCAATATTAACATTGTCCTAGGGTCCAAATCCTTCCACATTATGATGAAACATCTGTTCCACAGTTCAAAGAAAACCAGCAGCAAGTGCCATGAAGAGTACTTCGAAATGTTTTTAAATAGATAAGGGCCATGTCACTTACTATAATCAATAGTCAGACTAGCAATACTATTGAATCTTAAAATAATAGTGCAGAAATACAGACTTTGGGCAACAGACAACTAAGTTTGAGATTCTTCTTAGAAATAAAAGTGGGTGTCACATCTTCTGTGTGTAATTAGATTTCTGAAAGTGAAGAAAGCATGTTGCAAAGAACTGCGCATGTGGAATACCAAGAAAAAGCCAGACACATCTCATCACCAAGGGTACATGGGGCAGGTTACCAGCAAACCTCAGGGATTCCTATTAGTGTCCCAGGGTGGGGGCGGGAAGAGGAAATCGTGTACAACTGCCCCACACCCTCAGCCCTAAGCGCTCCAAGTGTGAGCACTCCACCCATACACAGCTGCCTGGCCCAATTGAAGCATGTGATCTTGAGAGGGAAAACTCTGGGAAAAAACACAGATTGCACAATTCTAAAGATCTTGCCAAGACGCTCCACAGTTTGCCCTAGACACTCTCAGCCCAGCTCTCAGATGAGCTGAAAGGGCTTTCCTTGATCACCACAAAGCCAGAAGCAGTGTGGCTCTAGCAGCCAGTTGACTCTCCTGGGTCAGTCAGATCTGAGGTCAACAGCCTCCTAACATCTGGATAGCAGGGAAAGCCTCCTCTCTTTGTTGTCACGTCCAGGGTCAGCACAACACTAAACTAACTAGCTAAATCATTTTCTCTCTTTTGACATTCCCATGTCTAACTTTCCCAAATACAAATAGTTGACTTTTTAAATCTAGTGGTGGCAGTAGGTTTCCTTTTCCTTCCCATATTGTGGTCTGTCAAGAAAAGTTATTTGTGAAAAACACCTGAAATAAACTTATTCAAAGACAAACTATTTGAAAACATGGTTTTAAATAAGAAAAAGAAAATGTAGCCAGGAGTGGTGGTACACACCTTTAATCCCAACACTCTGAGAGGCTCAGGCAGAAAGACTGCAAGTTCAAGCCCAGCCTGGTCCACCTGGCAACTCAGCAAGACCCTGTTTATCATTCAATCAATAGGGCTGGGGCTGTAACTCAGTACAAAGGCCCTCAGTTTAATGTCTATTATTACAAAAGTGGAGGAGATGGTATTTTTTATCCGTTGAAGAATATTAAAAATCTGATAATGTCAACAGAAATTTAGAGTCATAACAAAATTATTAAAGACATCAGTATTCTTATGATGATAAAAATAAACCTTCATTTCATATCACACTGTTTAACAAATAAAATTCAACAGCTTCAATATCCTTGGCTTGTTATTTTTTTTTTTTTTCAAGTCTGGCTGTCAAATCCTCCCCCTTAAACAAACAAAAATGGAGTGAAACTAAAAATAAGAAAAAAGATGGAGTGTACCTCAATAGCATGAGCCAAGCTGTGTTCAAACTTCAAGACCTCAAAGGGGAGGTAGAAATAGAGAAAAGAACGAATACAGCAGTGATATTTATGTCTAGATGTCCCGAAAGCCTCATGTGCTCATAAGTGGCCAGATCTAGGGCGTGATACTGGGATTTAGGGTGTGTGGTACTAAATTAGTCCACTGACTGGCTTACTACAGCTCTGGGTGTGGATGATGGGAAGGCTCACCCTAGGTGTGGGTTGAACCACCTAAAAGCCTTGTAGCCTAGATGGGATAAGGTGAAAGGGAGGCTTGCTGTGCCGCTGCTGCTGCTGCCGGTCTACTGCTTCTAATGCTGCTGCTGCTGCTTCTGATGCTGCTTCTGATGCTGCTGCTGTTGCTGCTTGTCCTTCCTTCCTGCCTTGTCATGAACTGCTTATCTTCTGTCATGGCTCTTGGTTATGCTACCCTGCTTTAGAGCTGTCTGACCCTGGACTGAAACCTCTACAAGCTATGAGCCAAAATAAGATTTCCTCTTGTAACTTGTGGATGTCAGGTATTTTGTCCCAGCCACAAGACAGCAACTCAGACATTTCCTTTCCTTGGTCTCAGAGATACCTACTATGGTCCTGGGCTGATGACCAGCATGCTCTAATAAGATGTGGTGTGCATTAGGACTGCTGTGTTTGGTTCTTCATGACTAACAGGAAGAGAGGGTCATCAATGTCTGACGAGGACAGTTTTTGTAGGGTCCTAATAGCAAAAGTACACACTCCTCATTGTTTTTTCCATCCAGTAAGCATATACAGGTGGCCCACAATACACCCCAATAAGAAATGCATTTGAAGACAGTTTTTCTGTGCTACATTTACTTATTAACCCTGGTATTGCTTCAGATGTGAGGGTTATTTTCCTCTCTGCTTCAGCAGAGAATCAGCATAATTCTGTTCTAACTGGTGCCTGGATGATAGATATTTTCAATGTCCTCAACAGACTATTAACTCTTCCCTCTTGAATCCAAACTGCAAATGGATCCTATATATGTAAGAACTATGAAATTTCCTGTATTCATCATAGATTACCCCCTGAATCAGCAGCCTCATATTTTACTACTCCTTCATGCTAAGGATATACAGACCCTTATGGCCAACAATGTATCCAATATGGTCCTTCCTGATTGTGAAAAGAAGAAGGCAGAAGACATAGAAAAGTGATGTCCCTAGGAAAGCAGCAGGGTTCAGAGAGTCCCAGGAAAGGAAAATATTTGCACAGTCCCTGCAGTTGCTCACTGAATAAATACAGCTTGTTCAATCAATGAAATGAAATGAAGGTTATGAAGAATATAAACACATAAAGATATTCATGATACAAAGTTAATTTTTAAGGAAAAGTGATTCTTGAAATTAGAGATCTGTATTTATATGTATATGTGTTTACCTATAATCTTAGAAATACACTGGAAAAAATACAGATATAAAGAAAATGAGTCAAAATGGTCACAGTGGGTGTGTCAAAGTGGAGAGCCATATATTAATATTTTCTCTTCAGAAGTTTTATAATTTACATTGTTTTTAATCTTTTCAATAGAAATGTTCTCAACACTATGTAATCTTACCAGATCATTTTTAGCAAGTCTTATATGGCACCTAAAACCACACTGGTAGATTTATTGACCCCAAGGGACACTTTAAAACCAGATAGAGATCCTTACTGAAACAGCAGAGCAAAATACCCAATTAAAATGAGTTCCTTCATTTTCAAAGGCACAAAGTTTTATTTATGACAAAACCTTAACCACGACATGGAAATCCCCTTTCCTTTTGCAAGAAGAGAAGACAATTAGGAATTTTTCTCATATAAAACAGAGAACAATTTTAATTACTCAGAATGTCTAATTATATGTTTTGGAGAAATTGTGCTATTTCCTAACAAAACTGCTTTTAATTTCATGGTTATGTTCTTGTTTTACAGTATGGGCCCATCATTCCAAAGCGAGAAAGATAATCAGGCTGCATTTATGTTTTTGATGTTTAAGGGTTTCTAAGTACCTTATGTTGGAATCTCATCTCATATCTCCAGTTCTGTCTGCAACATAATTGGCATGATATTCTCCTAGCGCAGCTCTCCAGCTTTTAACCTGCCTGACACTTTTCCTGTATTTGTGCTCTGTTTAACACAAGCCAGCCCGCAGCTTCCTGCGTGATGATGAGAACACAGGTCGGGCTTTGTTGTTGGCTGCTGGAGTGGAGGGAAGACAATGCCCTTTGACCCCCGTAAAGTAGAATAAAGCTTATCAGATCCTCACCAGATATCATTAAAGGAAATGGGCTGAGAAGGCCACCTCTGGTAGGAAACATATATTTTAGAAAGCTGTCACTGTTAATCTTTTTTGTTATGGCACTAGAAAATCACTTGTGCAAATTTCAGTCCTTCTAGACAATGAACCCAAGGTAAACTGAAGAAAGTAACAAGAAAAGCATAACAGGCAGTAAATTACCTCTTGCAATACAGATAGCAAGTGTTCTGCACCCCCGCAATCTACACACTACAGTTATTGGAAATGAAGGGTTTAAAAGCTCTAGGGCTAATGCAAAATTGCATAAACTTTTCAATAAAACACAAGTATAAAAGGGCAGGCATGCTAGCGCATGACTACAATCTCATCATTCGGGAGGCTGAGGCAGGACCATCATCAAGAGTCTGAGACCACAGAGTTTAGGCCACATAGTAAGTTCAAGATTAGCCTGAACTACAAAGCGGGACTGTGTCAAAAAAAAAAAAAAATCCAAAATTTAAAAAACATACAAATGTATAAATTATATACAGTTAAGTTGTAGTCATTTATATAGTTTAATGCCAAATGAGTTGGTATTGTTCATTCTCACCAGACTCCATTCAGCAGAATACTGGGAGTCACATATTCAGAATTCCCCACTCCTACCCCACCCTCACCCTCAGCTGCACAATTCCCATCCCACCTGCACCGAGGAAAAAAAGCTGTGCTGCTCTTATATGTCAGGGTCAGAAAATCAAGAGCCTCCTCGTGCAAGAAAAGATACGTGGAGTGGTGAATATTGGGACACAATGACCAAAATATCCCCAAGTAAAAAAAGCTGCTTCTCTTCAACTTCAATATCTGATTCCCTTCGAGAAATCTGGATCCACTCTTGTAGATGCTCATTTTTCAAGAGAATCCCAGAAACCAGATTTCTATACAAATTAGCCCAATTTCAAAATGTTGGCACTATATTCACAAATTCTTCTTTTTACGAGCACTGGGCTAGACAGGCAAAACAAAACAGATGGGCTGAACTTGGCCTGCAAGCCACCATCCTGCGGCCTCCAGTCTAGGATGAACTGATGACACACAGCCAGTCAACCTTCCAGTACTACGTAGTGTCTGTGGTGGCTGAGTAAACCCTGCCCCCACTTTTTATGTTGTTGTTGTTTTGGCTGTTGTTGTGGTAGTTATCTTCACTTGTACCCTGAAACAAATAGGTTTAAAGTAAGTTCTAGAGTTCAGAGCTTCTTTGTAGCTGTATTGAAGCCAGGTGGAATGAGAGAGAGCTTGAGCTGGAAGGAGAGGCAGACCAGGGAGTTTAGGCCAACTATGTCCTGCACCGTAGAGCGAAGAATAAGAGGAGTTCTTCAGGGGTCATCGATTTCTAGTGCCGCTCATTAAATACGGAAACCATACTAGGATTTGGGCTGACAGTCTCAGCCACCAGAAGAAATGCGTGTTTGTCAAATGTATCCCATTGGCATCCATCCGCAAGTGCAAAGTCTGCTAGCAACAGGTAGCCGAATCAGCATTTGTGTCTCAGCAGATGAGGGCTAATATGGCTTGCAAGCCTCTCTCTCAGGGACCACATAAAAGAGTAGGGTATGCACTACAGTTTCTCGAGGAACTGCCCAAAGGATGAACTTCTATCAATCCCTGGTGAGACCTAACACACTCAGGGGCCCGGGAGCCACCAAGAACAAAAGAGAACTAGGAAACATGCAGCTACTTCAGAGGATCCCTGGTACAGCCAAGAGAGGCCAATACTGTTTGCCAGCCTTCTCTCAGGAGGGAAAAAAAAGTGGGAGTTGCATTTCACCTTTCTGTGAAGCTGCCTGGGAGGCTGGTTTCTGTCTCCCCCACCACAGAGTATGGATGGTTCCTGGCATATTCTAGATGCAAAAAGGACCCTGAGAAGAGAAAAGAACTGGAAGACGTGCTACCATCAAGAAGTGGCACAGCAGGGCTGGGATATAGCTCAGTGGAATAAGTGCTTGCCTAGCAAGCGCAGGGTCCTGAGTTCGATCCCCCAGTACCACAAAAAAAAAAAAAAAAAAAAAAAAAAAAACGGGAACTGGAGCACAACAGCAAGAGAGAGCTGCAGATGGAGGTGGCTCACACGACACCACGCCCTTCTCACTCTAGCATCAAGCAGGAAGCATGAACTGAGTTACTGGGCTTCGGCTCTCACCCTGAACACCCTCTGTGAGCACCTTGAGCCTCGGCGGCCTGCGCAACCACCACCTGTTCCTGACAGCAATGGGACGAGTCCACAGGCTTTAGGACTCACCCCAGACTACTGATGCGAGCAACAAGAGTGTCTCCATACTGCTTGCATATATGAACGTTATATGAACCCATGGTGACCGGGTGGGCAGCGGAGAGAGAACCTCCCGGAGGAATGCCACTCAGACATGGGAATATAGCAACATGTGAA
>PVLD010020633.1:0-33442 GCA_004027595.1 Dinomys branickii | reverse complement strand
ACAGCATCCAGTGCAAATTCCCTACTATCTTATATATAATTTGGTATTTCCTTTAATGTTTTTGTGTTAACTAATGTGAAGATAACTATGTAATACAACATCCAGTTCTAATTCCCTACTATATTCTGTATAACTTTGTATTTTCTGTATTGTTTATGGCTTTTCTGGTTCATATGTCTCCATTCTTTTGTCTTTAAAATAAAAAATAAAAAATAAAAAAAATAAAAAAATAAAAAAATAAAAAGAAGCTCTATGAAGAAGGGCGCTAATGGTATGTTTTTCATTTAGATGCCTGCCTGGGACTCTTTCAATTATAGAACTTACTTATCTTTGGGGAAATTTCTTTGATGATTTATTGTGATATTTTCTATAATCTCTTTGTAATTCCTTTAATTAGATAGTTCTCCAGCATGTCATCAATTTGTCTTTTTTTTCCTCATCTCTTCTACTTTTTGTCTCTTGGCTTTATTCAAACGTATCTTCCTCATTTAAATTTTTTACTTTGCACTAGCTGTGGAATGGTTAATATCTTCTTTCTCTTGTCTCATCTTCTTTCAGAGAATTTTATTATCTTCTTATAGGTACAATTTGTGACAGGTTGTTCTTATTTGTATGTAGATTTCTCCATCACATGCTAGATGCACCTGATGTCTTGTTATTCTTGGTTGTGTGTTTACATTGAAGAACGTAGATTCAAGCTATGTTCTAGGGAGACAGGATGTACTTCCTAGGCTATTTTATTTGAAGATCTATGTTCCTGTTAAGCTTTTATTTGAGAGGAAAAACAAGTTGGAAATTTTTTGCATGGGAAGATCATACAGATGAGAACTTTCTATTTTCAGGCACATTATGTAGAAACTGTCCAGCAGAATGTGTGTCTCTAAAGTGTTCTTAAACGTCAGTGACGTTTAAATTTGCTAATTAGGCTGGGTTACAGTATAGAAATATTTGGGCACATTGATCTGGACAGGACATGGAAAGTGTGTATTGGATAAAATTAGCACTATTTGCATTCTCTTATTCCATGGCCACTTGATTGTTGTGACAGGAAGAAGCAGGAGAGACTCAGGAAAACAAGATTTATTATCTTCACAGGAGATCTCTCCAGCCACATGGTGCCACATGGAGCCACATGGGCTTCATCAGATGCTCAGGGAACAGAAGATTGGAGTCAGGGGATGAGGAGGTCAGAATCTTCGCTGGAGTTTCCCTGGGTAGAGAGGGAAGAGTAGAAAGTTGAAGAGAGAGCTGGGGAGGATAGGGTCTATGTGCCTTGTGCTGCAGGATGATCCTCCAATTCCTGACCCCAGTTCTGGAGGGAAGCTAGCAGAGAAATACTGGGTCTTGTGGTGTGTGTGTCACCAGCAGAGGAAGACTCTCTGTGCTGCTTGTATGTCACAGCTCCTGGAGGGGCTGTGCTATCTCCAAGACCAGCCTAATTCTGGAAGGTGCATTCTATTCACACAGAGGAAGATCTTTTGTTTTGTTTCACACACAATCAAACCATCATAATATCTAGAATACCAATTTAAATGATGCCATTGTTGAGCAGAGAAATTATTCTCCCTAATCTGAGACAACCTCATTCAGTCAGTTGCAAGACCTCTAACAAAACAAAACTGATTTCCTGGAAGAGGCAGAGAATTCTGCTGCCCAACTGCCTTTGGACAATAGCTCCATCTCTTTCCTACGCCCCCAGCCTGCCTGCCTTCTCCACCAGATCTTCAGTTCAGCAAGCCTCCAAAGACTGGTGAATCAAGTCTTGGAAATTCAGGACTGTCCTTGTGACACACAGACATGAGTCCCCACTCTTCCCTTGTGCCTTTCATGGCCAGAGTATGTGTCACATCACTGCCATGTGCCCCACCCCTTCACTGTGCTCCAGCAGAGTGAGTAGGATGATGAGCTCCTGCACCGCTTATAGAAATACTTGGCCACTCAGATGATGACAGACACACGGGCTGCTCCTATGATTGAGCTATGGATGGTGCTGCTATAAACACGAGTATGCACTGACTCCTGTAACATGATGTCTTTAACTCTTTTGGGCAATACTTAGAAGGGAAGTTTCTGGGTCAGAGGGAAATTCTAGTTTGAGTTTGTTGAGGAATACCTATGCTTACTTTCTTTGTGGTTGTGCTAGTTTATGTTGCTATAAGCAATATGGAAGGGTTCCTTTCCCCTCAAGGCCTTGCCAGCAGTTGTTTTAATCGATTTCTTGATGAAAGCCATTCTTTCTGCAGTAAGATGGAATCTTAGTGTTCCTTCAATTTGCATCTCTCTAAGGGCTAGCTCTGCTAAGCATTTCTTATGTGTTTTTTGGCCATCTGTACTTCTTCTGAGAAGTGACTATTCATTTCATTTTCCTGTGTTTTTAATGGGGTCTTTTATTTGGGGAAAATCTAAGATTTTCATTCTTTGTGTACCCTAGATATTATTTCTCTCTCTGTGGAATAGCTAGTAGAAATTTTCTCATTCTGTAGGCTGTCTTTTCACTGATAGTTGTTTCTTTTGCTGTACACAGCTTGTTAATTTGATGCAATAACTTTTGTTGATTCATGGTATTACTTGTTGTTCAACTGGAGTTCTATTCAAGAAGTTCTTGCCTATGCCTCTGACTTCAAGAGTTTTATCTATTTTCTCTTCCAGCAGGTTAAGTGTTGGTTTTAATATTCAGATCTATTTCAATTTTGGTTTAGTGCACAGTGAGAGATATGGGTCTAGATTCAATCTTCTACATGTACAGAGCCAGTTTAAAAGCACTACTTATTAAAGAGGCTCTCTTATTAAACAGGTTTATCTTATCTAGAGTATGTTTTGGGCCCATTGTCAAAAGAACTTTGCATTTACCTGTGATCTTGTAGGAGTGATTCCTACAGAAGTGAGGTGTGATGCCAGACTGATTAATATACCTCTGTAGAAGAGGCTCATTCTTTCTTGGGCATGCCCCAAGGGCCGTCCTTTACCATGATGGTGAGAAATGATTGGTGAAGGAAGCCCTGGTGTCCTTGAAGAATAATGTGATTATCTTTTCTGTGGGCCAGATCTGATGCTGGCACCTGGACATACTGAATTTAGGTAAACTACTGCAACCTCTATGGAAGGCAGTATGGAGAGTCATCAAGAAGTTAAAACTGGGACTTCCACTTGGCCCACATAGTCCTCTTCTAGGTATCCTCCAGAGATTTAAAGACATCATGTTACAGCCCTACATGCACACCCATGTTTATAGCAACACAATTAATTTAAGTTAATCTTGGAAGAAGTCTGTGTTCCTTCACAGATGATTTGCAGTTCTACTCCACCATTAAGAAAGATAGTTTTGAGTCACTTACAGGAAAATGGGGGCACCTTGAAAGCACATATTTACATGACATTAAACAAATGTAAATATAACGTGGTTCTCTTATATGAGCAAACTAAAGTATAAATGAAGGGCAAAACAAAAGAGAGATAACAAGAAGTGGGAGACAGATCCTTCTCGAAAGGTGAGGGGCTTAAGAGATGGAGGGAGGGAAAGGGAAGGAAGTGGGAAGGGATGAGCAAAGAATCGCAATGTGTTACGTGCCTGCTGTACCCGCTCCACAAGGAAGGGCAACACTATGTACTGCAAACATGTACTAATGAAACATTCAAAATAATAAGAGCAAACCATAATGTTTATCTGTCCACGTAAGTGCCTGAGGGTGCACATGGGCACACGCACACACACACACACACACTCACTCACACACACATACTGCCCATCTAATATTCAAATATAAGCAGAAGGCCTTGCTATGCTTGAAATATCCTCCTAATGTATCTGCATCTACTTTCTCCTCACCTACGCTGATAACTGGTGCCTGGCTCCGATTTCCCGTTTGGACTCTCTCACGCTTCCCAGGCAAGATCCATGCCCTCTCCCCTGCACTGTCAGGCCAAGGAACTTTCTGCAGCACAGACTCTCATCTACATCCTTCAGAGGCCTTCCCCACTCAGCGACTGCAGATAGCAGAGACCACCCTTTGGACGAAGTGAGAGAAAAAGCCCCGGCTCTGGTCCCATCCCACTCCAGGGCAGATGGTCTGCACTGAAGCAGATGCCGTGTTCTGCTTGCGTGTGAGCTCTCCTGGTGATACGTTTCCTGGCAGGCTCCTCTACCCCCTTCGGCACATGCTGGTCCCTTCCGGCTTCAGGGAAGCTTATGGTGTCTCAGACTCCTCCAGTGCTCCACAGCAGGGGTTTCTCCTCCCACACCTCCTGAAGTGGGTAGAGGGGCAGCAGGGGGAGGCTCCTACTGTGGAACGCAGGCTGTCTTCTGAAAAACATAGCAAGCTCATCACATACGGGCGCAATCCCAGGACACAGCCTAAGAAAAAAGCGTCTCCCAAACAGAGAACGGAAAAAGTCAATCTTGAAAATCAGGATTACCATTCCTAGACATAGCACAGAGCCCTGATACCCTGAGAATCCCTAAACATGAGCGCAGGTCACTCTGCCCATTTTGTTACCTCGTTTCAGGCACAGAGTCTTTGCATGCCTGGACAGTGTTACCCCCATTTTACAGGTGAAAACTCTGAGCTGCAGAAAGTTGAAATAATTTGGCCAAAGTCATGCAGATGGCTCACAGAAAACCTGGAAGAATCACCTAGAAAGTCTGCTGCTCTCTCCCCTCTGCCAATGGTCTTCTCAGGGCTTGTGATGGCCACAAGAGAGACTCAAAGAAAGTAAAAGTTGGGTGTGCTTTGCTCTCCAAGGGGAGCCCTCGCTCAACCTCCTTCAAGCTGTGCGTAAGGGAATTTGCATTTCTCAGGCCATCTCCATAAGCACCCCTCCCTGCAGCTCGTGACTTCCCTAGAACCCAACCAACAGGGCCCAGGACGCAGACGCAGGCACAGCCCAGGGCAGGGGCCGGAGGACCCGAAGCTCCTGGGGCCGTCACCTGCCAGCAGCTCCCAGCGTGGTCCCTGTGATGCCCCACTCAGAGCCCCGCCCCCTCACTGCGGTTCCCTGTCTGCTGTCCCGTCCCCAGTAGACTTCACAAGGAGGCCACCATGAGGCAGTTTCTCATGGGACCCTGCAGCACTGCACACTTTCCTGGAGTTTAAAGGGAATAAATTAACGTGCTCAAAACGGTCAATGAAAAATTCACTGAACTTGAATGTCTTCAACTGTTATCATTAATTTCCGTCTGCTCTGCCTCCTCTCTGCCTCTCCGTCTGTCTGTCTTTATCTGTGTCTCTCAGTCTGTCTCTGTCTTCTTGTCTCTGTCTCTGCCTCCGTCTGTCTCTCTTTCACTGTCTCAGTGAAGTTATCTTCAGGTGCACCATCTGGTGTAGAATGGCATCTGCAGGGGGTGGCAGTTGCTGGCCGGAAGTCTGTTCTGGTGCCCCATGCATGGTGGCTATGGCCCGGGGTCCTCACTACTCTGTCACAAGCTTGACCTTATTCCTGGAAACAGGCTCAAGCCGACAGCAAAACTTCACCCCTATCAATGATCTATACATCACTCATTGTGCTCTGAATTAGTCCTCTTAAACTACAAAGTGAGCTTTGCACACTTGTAAATTATTCCTCAGTGAGACTCTAAGAAGCTTCTCCCACAACTGCTATAAAAATTACTTATAATTGAAATATTTTTAAAACTTTACAATCAATAAAGCCATGAAGGAACCTCAGAGATGGCTAACTCCACAGCCTGACAGTGCAGCTCTGGGACTCACCAAGGTGTTTCTGGAGGGTGCTGGGTGCTTGCTTTCCGGGGGCACAGCTGGAAAACCTCAACAAGAGCTACTGGTTGGAGAGGGAAAGCTGCAGGAGCACAAAGACAAGAGAGCAGCCTCAGCCTGGAAACCGCCATCCCTGCACCTGCTTGGTGTTCACACAGGACACAGCAGAGCCTCCAGGGAAGGGGCTCTGTGGTCCCATCTGCTGCCCACTATTGGGGTCGTGGCAACAGCCCACCCTGGATGAAATTTGCTTTCTGAGAAACAAACCAGCACGTTAGTCACAAAATGAGATTCTCTAGGCAAATGTCAAGAAGCAAACTGTCTCCCAGTTCCAAATACAAAACCTTCATCCTGAAAATCAGGGTTATCTTTCTCTAGGTTTATAAATACTTTCGCTCCCAAATCCTGAGACAAATGTGACAGAATTGTGGAGTACAATAATTAATGACATTGAATGTCCAACCAGAACACATGGCATTTGTGTGTCTCCCACCCAATATCACCCTGTGAGGGTATGAGGACTTTTCGATATTCAGAGCTTGGTGGAACACAAACAGCATCCAGGACACTAAAATGTACTGAATGCTCTGCTTTCTCAGACTCCCCTGCTCCTAGCACTGTGGCTGAGATTACGAACATCAGGCAGAGCATCTGGAATTGCACCAGGGCTACAGGGAGAGGCGGCTGAGGTACATGTTCGGAGCAAAGGGGGGCAGTGTCTCTGTATGTGTCTCTCTTGTCTCTCTGACTATCCGACGCTCTCTCTGTCCCTGTCTCTGTCTCTGTCTATCTCTCCCTCTCTCTCTCACTATCTCCCAATCTCTTCACCTCTTCACTCTCCTCTCTCTCCCGTCTCCTCTCCTCTCTTCTCAAAGGATACCAAAGCCACCTGCAGGTACTGATTTCCTGCTGAATGCTGCCTACTCCTGGAGGGGGAAGCTGCTGGGAAGTTCTTTCTCCTGCAGGATGTAGAGTGGCTGCAGCTCCTTGGGATCCTCCCCAGATCCCGCAAGTGCCCTGGACTGGACACTAGGACGTTAGGATACTGGACACTAGGCTGGAACGTCAAGCAACATCTTAGCCACCAGCAATGGTTCTCTGAGCTTCTCAGTGTGTACCTAGTAAACTCCACTCTGCTCCAAGGGGAAAGAGCCTGCTTCTGCTGCTTCAAAATTAGAATTTTCACTCACGAACTAGGAAGCTTTTCCAAAAATGACAGCGGAAATGAGGGAAAAACGAAAATTTACATTGGTGAACACAAGAGATTCCCAGCAATGGGAAACACATCTCACAACTGACCAGTGCAGCTCTGGGCACCGCTGGGGTCAGACTCTTCGGGAGGTAGAACTGGGACATCTTCAGCCATGTGTCTGTGTGGCTGGATGAGGGAAGCAGGTGTTGGCAGCTTCAGCACAAAGTTCTACAGGAGGAAGGAGAGGAAAGCAGCCTTGGCCTGAGGAAGAAGAACTGCTCTCATACTTGGACTCTAAGGCAAGCAGAGGGGAGAAGTCTGTAGCCATCCAATGAGGTCCCAGGCCAACATGAGCACCAAACCAGTCAGAACCTGCTGGGGCTCCTGGCTTCCCCAGGCCCTTGCCACCTGAGGGAGCCTGGTGGGGGCTGCCTGCCCAGATCCCCTCCACACCTCCAACCTGGAAAACAAGCAGACCTGGCAAGAGCCAGCAGATTTCCAGGCTGACAGCAAAACTCAGCCCAAATCAAGCGGGACAGAGTGACCACAGGACTTGGAGGCCAATCAAAGTAAATGGCACAAGGGTTATTTATTACAATGGCCCTCTGGATTACAAGACCTCCCCTCAGCTTGCCTCTCAGTTGCGCGTTCATCTGTAAATACAGCCTCACTGCAGTGTCTGGGAGCTCCCTGACTCCACGCCTGAAGGACTCTCTCTTCCTCTCCTGCACCTGGGCCCCGCCTGCCGGTCACCATGGGGGTGCGCTGCCCGCTGCTGTGCGTGTGCTGCCTGCTCTTCCTGCACATCCTCCCAGGTAAGCCTCCGGATGGCCCGCCACCTGCAGCAGGCTGAGCACACTGGGTGTAAGGAGTGTGGACCACTTGCCTGTAAGTGCAAGAGGCCAGTGACCTTGAGTGCGCGAGTGCGGGTGACCATGTACACTTGAGCAGGACATGCAGGTACCTCACACCACAGGCTCCCAGCTCCCTGTCACCTCCTCCCTGTCCTCCACGTGTGGTTTCTTGGTGCCTGGTGATGTGCCACTGCATCGCACAAGGCCACACGTCGTCCACGCTCAGGCTCAGTGAGGGTGAGAGCGGGGCTGACGGGAGCAGAGTTCCGTCTCCCCCACCCGGCCCCCTCACTGCACAGCCGCCCAGTCTCCGTTCCTGTCGTTGTCTACAAAAGCCTCCTGAGCACGTCTAACTTCCTGCTTCTTTCCTCAGAAGACCGGAGCCTGAGGTTTCCCGTTAAAAGACGGTTTGCTTTGTGTGTGTGATTCAATCGGTAAAAAACCCTATCAGCCTGTACTTCTTCATGCTGGACCCACTGTTACTGGGTCTTAAGATAGGTATATGTTCAAATGCAGCAGACAATGCCAAACTGTTGTCCGAAAGTGATGAACTAATGCTCATGCCCCTGATCGGCACATGAGAGCCCCCACTGGTCCCCGCACCCTGCAGTGCTCCGCAATGTTGAATCCTCTCTAACTGTAGGGCAGTGGAGACTTGTAGGGGTCTCTCGAGGAACTGTTATTTGCTGTTCCCTGATAAAGAATAAGCTGAGCACCTTTGTATACAGTAACCGGTCATTCAGTCAGGCTTTGGAAAATGTCGCTGTCTTTTACCCTTATCTGTCTTGCCTGTGGAGTCCTAGTAGCTCTTTACCCATTTTGTGTGGAAACCCTTCCTCTGTTACCTGCATCACAGATGTTTCCTCTCGCTTTGCATCTCACTCTCTCGCTCTTTGAATACAATCTGGTTTCAGAGAATTTTATCATTATTTTCATGTAGTAAAATGTGCCATATCCTTTTTCATTGAAGGTGGTACCCTTTGTACCTTGTTGTAGGAATATTTCTTCACTCAGCAACACAGAGACAGCAGTTTGGCTGACAGAAGCATATTAATTTCCACTTCCATTTAGGTGTGTTACAAAGTATCCGGCAGTGATGTTTGTAGTGTGTGAGTGGATGTGGTGCTACGTGAATGAATTATGTTTAAGGTGTGTGTCTGTGTTTGTGTGCCCACGTGTGAGTGTGTTATGAATTGAGGGTGAAGGTGGTTGTTCCAGTGTGTGCACCCAGCTTCCTGTGTTTTCCCAGTGCTCTGCCGAGTCACTGCTGCTCTACCTCAGTCCTCTGAATGTCCACACACCGTCCATCTCAGCCTTTGCATCTGTCCCGCCCCTGCTCATCTCTCCTGTCATCACCGGTTTGCCTGCTGAGGTTCTACAGTCTCCCGTCCTGGGAAGGAAGTCAGCATTCTCCGTGAGCATCGTGGCCAGGCTTGGTCCTTTGCATTTCCCAGTGGATTTGATCATTGGCTTGTCAGGAGTCAAGAGTCACTGAAGGATACTTCTGTGCTTTTTAGAGCATCAGCTTAAACCTCAAGATTAATTTGGGAAGATTAACTGTTTTCTAAGTGATATTCTGATGCTTGAATGTAACATTTCCACTCCTTCAGGTCTTCCTCTTCAAACTGTTTCATGCCTGTGAAGAGAAGCACTGGGCAAGTTCTTTTAGCCTTGTAAGCCTCTACCTGGTACTTCTTGCTTTTCCATGTGGATATTTCATTTTAACTTTATTTTGTAACATGTGAAGATACACTGACTTAACATGATTGTGATATTCTTTTTGTTTTAGATGTATGTTATGGTTGATACATTGTGTCAACTTGGGGAATCTGGAGGTTTAACTGAGTGATTCAGCAGGAAGCTGGGGTGCTTACTTTGTAAACATCCTGAGCCTGTGGAAGAGGAGGGCATGGAGATTGTGTGAGAGGTTTATGACCCCTGGGTTGCGGGGTAGGCTATTTACAATGTAGGGGAGAAGAGGAGGCTGCTTGCAGCCATTCCTCCCTTTTGGCTGGTTGGTTTTGCTGTGCTCTGCTGCCCTGAACAGTTTGCCCTCTGCCATGTGCCACTCTGCCTCTCAGCCAGCTAAGTATGGACTGAAACCCCCACAAACTGTAAGCTAAATAAACCTTTCCTTCCTTCTTTTTGGGAGTTGGGTATTTTGTCTCAGCAACGGAGAAGAGTAACCAAGACAGTGTAATCATGATGGCTGCCGATTGTGAGAATTTTATTTCTTCCTATGCAGTTCTCATAGTTTTGGGGTGTGTGTGTGTGTGTGTGTGTGTGTGTGTGTGTGTGTGAATGTGTGTGTGTGTGTTACCTCAGACACAAAGTCATTTGGAAGTGGTGGTATCCATTATCTTGACCTCGTTACCAGTAGCAAATGAAAAGCCTTTAATATTTGATCATTCAATGCACCTCTTGTTGTAAGATTTTGTAATTATTGTTTATCAAATGATAGCATTTCCTCAATTACTTAAGTTTGTTTTGAAGTTTCAAATTAATTCATTAATAAATTGCTACAATGTATTTCCTGTAAATATAAAAATGACATGAGAATTAACTTTAATTGATAATAGCATTGATTGGTATTCTAATATTAAAACAAATACTTGTTCTGTAAAACAAACAGAACCTGGTTTTGTTTTATGTTGTTTGATGATTACTTAAGACTTTTGCTCCTGGGTCAAACACGTAGATCCATAACTTTCTGCCCCTTTTCCTTCATGGGTGACCATGTCAGGTGTTGCTATTGGAACTGTTGCTATGGAGACCTCACTCGGGCGTATCCCACTTCCCCACCCTGGTGAGCACTTTCTAGAGTGTGGACTGTACCCTTACCCCATGGCTTCGCTGAAGATGCAGATGAAACAAGCTTGTACTTTATTAGATTTTTATTTTTGGAAGTCAACATCATTTATATGCAATGAATTATTTAGGTTTTCCAATTTCCATATTATGTGGCCTATTATTTCAATCTAAGTTACATTTTCTTGAATATTTTTCCATTTGAAGATATTCTCATTTTTTGCTAGGAACTCATAGTGACCATATTTTCCACATTAGTAGACTGTGCCAAACTTGCATTCCTATCTCAAGCCTCTGCGTAATTCCTCCTTCTCTTGTTCCTACAAGGTGCCGTGCCCTTGTGCAGCGGTGTGTGTGAGTGTGTGTGTGCAAATGTGCCAAGTGGTCAGTCTGGCCCCTTGCTGTCTTTGGCCTGTGAAAGCCAAGGGCATCCACAGGCCCTGCTACAACTTAGACACGGCTCCTTCTCTGGGAAGCATACGTCTGTGAGGGGACACACACCACACTGTCAAGTCTGTCCAGAGAGGAGGCAAATGTCACCAGAAGAGGGGCTTAAGTGCTTGGTGACATTCAGGGCCCGGAAAGTGGAACAGATGTGCTGTCAGGAAGGAGCCCTGGCCTTCTAGACAGAGGGTCCCCGTGCTCCCAAACCCAGGATCTTCAGGCTCAGCCAGGTCCATGTCAGAAGCAGAAATGTCCACCCCTCCTGACCACAGCCTGGGAAACCCGGGGTGGGGGAGGGGCTGCCGTGCTCTATCAAGCCTTCCAGCAGGCTCACATACCTGTGGGAATCAAAACCCAGGGACCCAGCAGTTTCTCTACTGCTCACTAAATTCTCCTAATCTGCTTTTTATACAAATACCTCACTCCAGAACAATGAAGTCAAGGCTGTGAAGGGGGTCTCTGCTCATTCTGACATGTATGGAGCATGAAAAACACAGTTCTGGACCAGGATCTCTCAGGCTCTGCACAACTGACGCTGTAGCCAGCGCAACTCTCCAGCAGGGCTGTGCTCTGTGTGTCACCATAGCAGAGTGTTGGAATCTCCACACCAGAGTTGGTACTCTGCCAGACCAACTTGGACAACTACCCTCCTCTCCAAGCACTGCCAGTGTATGGCCCCCACGGACACCCCCAGATCGAGGCTGCAGGGCTGAGGGTGGCAACCCGACAGCGTCCCTTGCTGCCACCTAGCCTCCCCTGTGGCAATGCAGGAGGACTGCAGTGAGCACAGGAAGGACGCTCTGCACCTCTCTCAGCGCAGAGCTGAGAGTGACCTCCCGCGATTCCTGTCTAAACCCGCAGGAAAGCAGCTCCTTCGGCAGCGCTTCGTGTTGGAGGTCCAGAAGCCCCTAGCACGCCTGACGCCTCCCTTCCCACAAAACTCTCTTCAAAGCACTGACTTCCTGGGAGTGGATGTGGCAGAGGCATTTACTTTGCAGTGAGACATAACATGGCGTGGCAGTTGTGTGATAATGGACAACACCTTCCTCGTTCTTTCTGGGACTCAGTTTCCCTGTGTGTTCAGAAGGGAAAAGCAGTGCATCCCTGCACAGATCAGGCCCAAGTGCTATACCAATGTGTGAGCTGCTCACCCAGTGATCAATGATGAGATTGGGAGTGATAGACATGGGGGCAAACACACTGCAGTCTCCTGACTTTCAGATTTCAGAAACAGGGGCCCAGGGAGGTCAAGTGCTGTGAACAGGTCGCACACTATGTGACCTCCAGAACACAGAAGGCACGTGAAGGGCACCAGCACCACGTGCTCACCATCGCTTCTGCTTCCACAATGTAGGAGATCGTGGAAGCCAATGGCCTGGATGAGTTAAGAGCCGTTAGCGCCTTGATGCTGTCATGGAGCAGCAGTGGTGAGGGGAAAGAACACCAAGGAGCGTCTGCAGACTTCCCTCCCTCCAGGCTTTGCCCCTGGCTGGCTTCCTGCCCTGACAGTGCAGAGGTCTTGGTTTCCTGCTTGGGAGAGAAGATCACACAGAAGTTCAATCGGCGGAGCTATGAGGTCCATCCTGCCTCTAGAAGACTATATTATATGTGGACCATCTGAGCTCACCATTGAAAGGAAGAGAAGGATTTGTACATGCCAACAATTTGGTTGTTGAAAACACAACAAGAGAAAAGAGGTGTAGACTTTCATGATTTCAAAGCACTTTCAAGCCTTGAGTTTTAATGTTTACAAGAAACAGGTGATCCCTTGGAAGGATTACATTGTGCTGCAGGGGGTTGGGGCACTGAGCAGGTGTTATGGTTGATACATTATGTCAACTTGGGAAGTCTAGAGGTTTAGCTAAGTGACTCAGGAGGAGGCCAGAGTGCTTACTTTGTACATATCCTGCGCCTGTGGAAGAGGAGGGCGTGGAGATTGTGTGAGAGGTACATGCTCCCTGGGTGGGGGTAAGCTGTTTACAATGTAAGGGAAGGAAAGAGGCTGCTTGCAGCCATTCCTCTCTTTTGCTCTGGTTGTTTTTGCTGTGCTCTGCTGCCAGTAACTGTTTGCCCTCTGCCATATGCCACTCTGCCTCTGAACCTGCCAAGTATGGACTGAGACCTCCAAGAACTGTAACCTAAATAAACCTTTCCTTCCTTCATTTTGGGTGTTGGGTATTTTGTCTCAGCAGCGAGAGTAAAGTAACCAAGACAGCAGGGTTCCAAAGTTGTGGGACAAGAAGACAGGTTTGACGTGCTCTTCCATTGTTGCAGGTGCCAGCCTTCTCGCAGGTCTGGGAGCAAGCAACAATCAATTGTATTGTGTCACCAAAGGAGGAAAGTGTCACTTTTTCACTTGTCCTTTCAACACTAAATCAGTTGGACAATGTGACAGGATATTAGAACACTGCTGCACGTGAGCTGAGAATGATTGGTGGGAAAACTCGGCAAAGATGTATAATCGTTTTCCTAATAAAGGAGAAGTTTCTCCAAACCATCTCATACACAGACCAAACTGGCTGTTGTCTCACAATTTGAAAGAGGGGAAGAAAGTGTGGGGTTAGGCTGTGGGGTGTAGAATGAAATGAGCCTGTCCCACCTGCCTGGTCCAGGGCAAGGACGGCCAGTGCTTAGACAGAACCACTTCCACTTGCTTTCCTCACAGACCCCATGTGAATGATGCCAAGGGCTCCTGTGAGGTCTAGGGTGCCTGCTGAGCGCAGTGGATGCTGCTGCCTGACCCCAGGGCCTGGTGGACTCTGATGCCCATCCAGAATATCAGTGAGACACTCCATCAGCAAGACACACCACTGCAAAGCACTGGCCTTTGAGAAGAGCAAAGCATTGCAGTGGGCTAGGCATGCCGTAGTCATCCCTGTGCATATTCAAAGGAGTGGTGGCAAAAGGTTACCAAAGACAAAGATGGGGAGGGTTGCATCTGATTTTTAGAAACAGAAATTCTTGGTCACAATGACAACGTCCAAGATTGGCATTGGCCAGTTGTGCCACAGACTGTTTCCGGGCAGATGTGCTCATGGAAATAGTTTACAAAAATCAGGGCTGGCTTCCATGCCAGCTTGGAATAAAGGCTGAGTCTGTTGTGACAGCTGTGATCTGCCCATCATGTGTAAGAACCCTTCCTCCCTAACCTCCAACATTAATTACTTCCTCCCTTCATTTACTTATGCAGGGTTGACCAGCCACTCCGTTTTCATGCTGACAACTGGAATTTAACAGCAGGAGTTTACCAGGCTTCCTGTTTGTTTCACTCTTTGCAATAACGCAAAGGACTAACCGAGGTCACACTCTAGCTCTTCTTGTCATCTGACTCTGCTGTCAGTGAGCTCTCACTGCACCTTCTGTCTGCCACTCCAGGACACAATCACTCTTACGGCCTGTAGTTTTATGACTTCAGTAACCACAAACCCTGAGAAAACCACAGTTACAGTTTTGCCTTTCGAGTGTATTTGTACTCCTTTCATCATCTGTCTCTGGCCATCGTGGTGACACGACCGTGCCCAGGAGATGCCAGTGTGGGAGAGTGCAGGCAAGAGGAGGAGAGTGGGCATTGCAGGGACACTGCCGCTCTCACACTGCAGGGACCCCGAGGCTTGGCGCCCTGTACATATGGGCCAGTCTGCTCAGTGCGGGCCTTCTTTCTTCCCTGAGTCCTCCAGCCAGCAGCACACACAGCCAGAGCCCCTTCAGACTCCCTGGTCGGCAGCATCGACTGCAGAAACTCTGATTTCACAGCCCCCATATCCCAAACTCTTGCTGGGCTGGGAGAATAGTCAGTGTTACACTCCTCACCTCGGAAGCGTGAGGCCTGGGTTTGATTCCTAGCATGGAATTACATTCATGAATTAGTCTCTTTTGGGCTAGGAAAACTCAGTGGATTTTTTCCATTGTGTTGTAACTTAATATGAATTCCAACACGTTTCCCAGATTTGTACTTGCATAAATTAGGAAATAAATTATTTGTGCAAGATACTGTAGCACTTCCTGGGTCACACTGATTCCTCCCACTTAGAGGCCGGCTCAGACAGGAGACTCACTAAGGCTCCAAGAAGGTGGGACTGGTGCTGGGGCGCTCATCATGGCGCTCGTGACAGCTCTCAAGGCATCATCGCCCAGCCTGTGGGGAGGACATTTGCTCAGATGGGGAGCAGGGTAGTTGCCCCATCTAGCAGAACACTCATAAGCACCTAGAGACTCACAAGCCACCACTTCGTCAGAGTCTTCTCTTATACAGATATTCTAGATTTTAGGATCACTTTCCTCCTCAATCTATGCCATCGTTTTTGGAAGTTCCCTGTAAATCTGGGAATTTTATGTCATACTTTAGCTACTGGTAGGATTGGATTTCAGAAATCTCAGCCACTTATATCACAAACAAATGAACTCTAATTGTACTAAGAGTTTAAATTTAAAGTCTAAATCATGAAATTCTCAAAGAAATCTCTCTATAACTGATCTCAGCAATGATTGCTTGATGTAACCTCAAAAGCATAAACCACGATAGCAAAAGCAGACGCACTACTCCATTCATGTTATCAGATCATAATGCCATAAAACTAAAAATGAATTAGTAAAGAAACTGCAGAAATTGTGCAAGCACATGAAGATTAAACAATGAAGAATCAACGGGCCACAGAAGAATTCATGGAAGAAGTGAGGCAGTTCCCAGACTCAAATGATACTGTCAGCACAACACACCAGAACCTACAGAACTCAACATAGGCAGCCATAAGAGGGAAGTTTATAGCTGTGCATGCCCACATCAGAAAAATTAAGCAACCCCCCAGTAAAAAACCAAGTGATGAACCTAAATGTGCTGGGAAAAAAAGCACTCCAAATTTCAAGCAATTGCAAGAAGAAAACTGTAAGGATCAGAGGGGTATTTAATGAAATTCAGACAAGAAGTCAATAGAAAGTATCATGAATTAAAGAGATAGTTCTTCAAAAGAATAAACAATAGACAAACCTTTAACCAAACTTGTGAAAAGAAGCACAAAAGACTCACAGAAATGTAATTAGAAACAGAACAAAGCCAAAATCAAAATGGAGAGCACGGAAATTATTAGTAACTATGTCAAAAATTTATAGTCCAATCCTTGAAGAATTCAAAAAATTCACAGATTCCTTGATATCTATGTGTTACCAGAACTGAACCAAGAAGATAAAAAATTTTAAGTGTCCAATAACAGGCAATGAAATTGAGGCAGTAGTAATGAAATAAAACCTGCCTACCAACGAAGAGAATCTCAAGACTTAACGAATTCATCACTGAATTCTACAAGAACATTTTGGAGGTCCTAATGCCAATAGCCTCAAGCTCTTTAATGAAATTGAAGGGAAGAAGTACTCCCAAAATCACTCCAGAATGTAACACTCATTATCCTGATTCCAAGGCCAAACAAGGATGCAACTAAAAGGAAAATTTGGGCCAAAATCTCGAAGCTTTTATAGGTAAATGGTCACAACTGGAGGCCATACTCATAAGTGAAATAAACAAGACCTGCATGTGTGAGCAATGTATTGTCTCACTAGTGTAATAACCTGAAAGAGTAAATAAAAACGAGGAGGTATAATAGATATTGTGAAATGAAAGGAAACTGCTCAAAAGTAAGGGGTAACTGGGGTGTAGGAAAGGAGAAAAGAAAGAGGGGAAATCTATGTATGTATGTATATATAGGATAGCTAACAGTTGTACTACTGTCTTCTATTGCTTTATTGAAAGGAACATTAATGATTACTTGTTTGATCACTATTGCATGTCTCTAGTTGTCTTCCTGAGAAACCACTTTGAAGATATCAACAATAATACAACAACCATTTTTAATTTCCTACCACTTTGTCTCTAACTCTGTATTGTTTGTATTGTTCTTATGCTATTTTTTAAATGGGTGTCTGTTAATATGTTTTCTTCCTTTATTCTTAAAAGACTGATGTAAAAATCCTAACAAGATACTGGCAAAGAGAGTGCAACAAATCATTAAAAATTATTCATGATGACCAAGGAGGCTTCACTGGAGAGATGCAAGAATGATTCCAGATACACAAATCAGAAACCCTATAGAAAATATGTATGGAGTAGTTGATGAGAGCCATCTGTGAAAGCCTGTCATCACCCTAAGTGGGGCAGCAAAGCCTCTCCCCTAAAATCAGGAGCAAGATAAGGGTTGGGATTATCACCACTATTGTTCAACATAGTCATTAAAACTTTCTCTAGAGAAACCAGGCAAGATAAAGCAATAAAAGGGAAGAGTATGGGAAAGGAAGAGGTCAAGTTACCTTATCCAGCTGTGAGGTGATTCTTTACATAGAAGACAAAAAATTCCATGCACAGATGACCAGAACTAATAAAATTTCAGCGAGTTATCAGGACAAATTCAATATCTGTTTCAATAATGAACCCAAAGAGAAAGACATTCAGAAAAAGTAACAGTTTCGGGCTGGGGATATAGCTCAGTGGAATAAGCGCCTGCCTAGCAAGCGCAGGGTCCTGAGTTTGATCCCCAGTACCGCCAAAAAAAAAAAAAAAAGAAAAAGTAACAGTTTCAACAAAAATTAAAGGCCTACAAAAATATGAAAAGCATTTCTCACAAACTGAGAATAGAACAGCCCTAAAATTTAAATTGAAGCAGAGAACAACCACAATAGCAAAAGAAACCTTTGGTGACACCCTAAAGCAATAGGCATCGCAATCCTGAAGTTCGAGTTACAAAGCTAGAGTGATTCAAAAGAAAATCAGCATGGTACCGCTGCAAAACACATATACTTGGGTCAATGGAGCAGAACAAAAGAGGCAGAAACAATCCCACGCACATTCAGTATGTGATCCTTGCAAAACAGACAAAAACATGCTGAAGGACAGACAGCCATTTCACAAATAATGCTGAGAAAACTATGCACATACAGAAGATTAAATCTAGACCCATATTTATCACCATGTAGTAAATTAAAGTTAAAATAGATCAAAGGCCTATATATTAAATCAGAAACATTTAATCTGGTGGAAAATAGGCAAAACTCTCAACAGCATAGTCATTGGGAAACACTTTCTAAGCAGAATCCCAATTGCACAAGAAATACCATCCCTAACCTACAAAGCAGGTTATATTAACTTAAAAAGCTTCAGCACAGCAAAGAAAATAACCAATAGAATAGATAGAGAGCTTATAATATGGAAAAAAAATGTGTGCCAGCTATTCCTTGGACAAAAGAGTACTATCAGGAATATATAAAGAAATAAAAAATTAAAATAAAAGACCTATTCAAAAAATGATTAAACATATTTCGGAAAAAACAGTGCAAATGGCCAATAAAAACATTAGAAACATGTTCAGCATCTTCAGCCACTGGAGAAATGTGAGTTAAAACAACACTGAGATTCCATCTTACTCCAGAAAGAATGGCTCTCATCAAGAAATTAAATTATAACACAGGCTGGTAGAGCTGCATGGAAAAAGGAATACCTCTAAATTGTTGGTTGGGATATAAATTACTGTAACCACTATGTAAATCAGTGTAAAGAGTCATCAAAAAATTAAAACTGGGAATTCCACTCAACCCAGTTATTTCACCTCTAGCAGTCTTCCAGAAAGACTTAAAGATATCATATTACAGTGATCCCTGAATAGGCATGTTTGTAGCAACACAACTCATAATACCTCAATCTTGGAAGTGTCCTGTATGTCCATCAATAACGGAATGGATGAAAAAATGTAACATCTATATACAATTGAATATTACTGTGTCGAGAAGAAGGTAAGTTCAAGTTATTTATAGGAAAACAGATGCACCCTGTCACCATAACATTAAGTGAAATAAAGCAATCACACAAGCCTAAATATGACCTACTTTCTTTTACATTAGAAACACAGTGTATAAATAATCTAAAGAACAAAATAAAAACTAGATAAGAGGAAACAAGAAGGTAAATGTTTTGCAAAGGGAAAGGGGACCAAGAGAAGGAAGGAGGGGAAAGGTAGGGAGGGGAAGAGGCAGGAAAAGATTAAGATGTGTTATGTAAATGCACCAACTTCCCACACTAACTGTAATCATTATGCACTGGGAATGTGTACTAATAAAATCTTTAAAAATTAAAATCTGTCCCATGTAGAAATCTTTGAAAAAGAGAAAGACTACATGTCAATCATACAACATGACTAGCACTCTCATTAGTGGATATATATACAATCTATGAGGAGTTCAAATAAATATTATTGACAGTAGATAAAGTAATAACTCAACTAAGTGTGCAGCACTGGAAGTGTGACTGTAGAAAATATCACCTACTCACACAACAGAATACCATTCAGTCACTAAGAGGGATAAAGTCCTGTCATTTACAAAGTCATGCATGAACCTGGAGGGCATTATGCTAAGTGAATTAAACCAGGCATAGCACCACAACTACTGCATGATCTCACTTACTTGGAAACTAGGAAAAGTCAAACTCATAGAAATGCAGAAGTACATGGTAGTTGCTACAGGTTGAGAGGAGGAGACAAGTGGGAAGTGTGTTGGTTACTTTTCTCATTGCTGAGACAAAACAGCCAACCCCCAAATTTAGGGGAGAAAGTTTTATTTAGCTCACAGTTTGTGGAGGTTTCAGTCCATAATCCACTGGCTCCAAGGCAGGCTGGTTGGCAGAGGGCAGAGGTTAGTGGTGGTGGAAGACAGCAAAATCAATGAGAGAAGGAGAGAGGACTCTTTCTGTCCCTTATTGTACGCAGGCTACCCGCCCTAGGGCAGCTGTTGCACTCACATCCTTAATCCCAGCTAAAACTATGCCAAACCAGTCAGCGGCCTGCTTTGCTAATCACACACTCTTAATCCAGCATCACATGCTCTCGATTCAGCCACCTCTGAAAAAGGCCACCGAGCACCTGAGACTGTGGGTGGACATCTAGACACAAACCATAACAGAAAGTTTACGTCAAAGATACGTAGTTTCAGTTAGAAGGAATAAACTATGAGGTCTATTGCAAAACAATTTGGCTATCATCACCCGAATAAAATACTTTATGTTTGATGATAGCTGAGGCAGTAAACTTCAAACTTCTCACCACAATAATAAGAAGTGATGTGATGGATATTTTAATCAGTTTGTTTTCATCATACTGTACTGTACACTTGTATCAGAATATTACGTTGTGCCTCCACAGTGTATGCAATTACCAATTCTCAATCCATATAGTATTAACTTTTTTAACAGAAACCTGTCTTCTGCTACTGGAGAGGAAGGCCTCCTTCTGCGCAGGCTTTAGGACTTTGGGGTCAAATACGCAGTTTTGGGGCTGGAAAATGGAATCTCTGAGATCATTTTTCTCCCCCACTGTGTCCAAGTGTATAAGCAGAAGCATTCCATTCCTATCATTCTTAGTAGTTTAACAAAAATGTCCAAAAATATCATACGCATTGCCACCCAAAGCCTTGTTTCTTGTAAGTGCTTAAGGAGAAGTATCCAGTGGTGATACTATGGGTTTCCACAGAGCCGCACTGCATAGGGTTTCTGTCTTCTTCTTCTTCCTATAAATAGAGATAGCCCTGAGTACATTTGCATTAATCCCAGTGGAGCCAATTCCAGAAACATCAGAAAATATTCAGAAAACTCATCCTTAGAGTTCTATTCCCCTAGAATGATCCCATTTATGACATCAATATCCCTATCAGTAGCAGTTCTACAAATAAACAGAACAGGGATAAACAGAGAGCAACTGCTGTCAAACGATCAATTCACAGGGCTGTAGATCTTTGTTGAACTGAAATATGATGGTGGAAATTGGCAGTGCTTCTTGAGCCCAGTGGTCTGCAATTAGTAGCCCTCCACTCTTTGAGGAAGTTAGATTTTGTTCTATTGATCTTTAACTTATTGAAAATAACCCAGTAAGGAGAGTAAAGGGCATGGATCAAACTCTGTCAGTTTATGTGTTGGCTTGAGTGTCTCTTATGCCCTACATATTATGATGTTTGGCTTTGCAATTAGCAAAAGTAAAAATGAAAGAGGGGAAAAGGAAAGGAGAAAAGGAGGAGGGAAGAAAACAGGAAGAAATGAGGGGAGGGTGTGGGAAGAACAGGAGGGACAGAAGGAAAGGGCTAAGGAGTGCCGGAAGGAAAGAAAGAACACTGAAAGGAAGGAAGAATGGATGGATAGAGGGAAGGAAAGAGAGGACAGAAGGCAAGAACTAAGAAAGCAGGATAGGCAGGAAGGAAGGAAAGAATAAAGGCAGGCAAGCAGGCCTTTTTCGTCGTCTGTCCAAACCATCTTTCCCAGAATAATTCTTGATCAAGTCTCTTGCGATCTTGGGCTGCCAAGGTGTTCAATAAATTTAGCCTTCTGAGGACCCTTAAAGGCACATAGAGATGCACAGTCTGCTGGGCAGGCTCTGCACACTGCACCTGCAAATGAAAACTGCGCATCGTCATGACCTACCTGTGTACAAAATTGCCGACTACTTTGGCCTCTCAAAGTAGAGCTTATCAGGGAAACAGATCTTCCCATAAAATACCTTAGGAAACTTTGCCTGCCTAGAAAACAGTGTGGCTCTTCCTCCTTCAGTGCAAATACACAACCAGGAATAACAAGACATCAGGGACACTCATCATGTGATAGATAGAGAAAGCCATATTACACAAATACAGAAAACTTCTAATAAACAGAGTCCATAAGAAAACAATGAAATGCTCTGGGAGATCACAGAGTAAACGGTAGATTTTAGGTTGCTCAGAATGACTGGCAATATAAATTTTTAAATAAAACTTGTAAAATATTTTTGAGTAAGTCCCAAAGACCAAAAGTTAAATAGGAAAGATATATTCATGATACATCCAAATGTTCTCTAATTTAAAAAATACAAAACGAGAGAACAGAAAATATAGTGGAAAGCATCATGAAAGAAATTTTTTGAAACATAAAGAAGCAGTTTCTAAGATGAAAGAGACTATCAAATACCAAGGAGTCATTGAATGGAGAAATACTAACAAGCACATACTCTTTCACAAAATTTCACGACACAAACTACAAGCAGAAGATCATTCATTGTCTAGGGAGAAAGGAAACATGGCGTCTTTTGTAAAAGGACCATGAATCAGTCTGGCACCAGACTTTTCTACTGTAACAGTGATTCTGAAATCTTCCCAGGAAAATGATGCTCCAGTTAGAATGCATTTGTATTGGTCAGATAACGGTGCTCAAGTTAGAATCCATATGTGATGGTCCGCTTTCCTCTTGGTAGGACAGAGTGCCGGGCACCCTCCTCTTTGCAGAGGAGATGTCTGCTTGGCTCGTGGTCTGAGGGGTCTCAGTTCACGGTCAGCTGGCTCCAAGGCAGGGACATGGTGGCATAAGGGTTGGCAGAGCAGAGCAATGAGTTCATGCATCCAGGAAGCAGAGCAGGGGACCAGCCTCACAGAGGAAAGGACAGGGACACAGACAAACACAAGGGACCAACAGCAGCTTGATCCTGCTCAGGTTGTGGCCTCCACCCAGGGCCTCTCAGCCATTGCTGCAGGAGGGAACCACACTGAACTGCCTGCGAGAAAGCCCTCAAAACCATCAAACCTGGAAAACAAACAGGCTGGCAGGAGCTATGAGGTGGGTTTCCAGGATGAGAACTAAACTCAACCTCAACTGCAGCCGTAGAATGAGACCATGGGACTTAGAGACTGTTGAGGGCAAATGACATGAAGGCTATTTATTAGAGCTTCACTGGGGATTATTACACCTCCTCCAGCCTGTCTGTGAAGTTGTGCAATCATACGTTCCTATAAATATGACCGCGCACCAGCCTCCTTAAACCTGTGCTGGCTCGGCTTCTGACAGCAGCGCTTTCTTTCCCAGATCTGGGCCAAGCCAACTCGGGACCATGAAGACTCACTGCCTTCTGCTGATGGTGTTCTGCTTCTTTGACTTTCACATTGCCCCAGGTAAGTCTCAGGACCTGCTGAGTCACAAAGCCCCTTGGAGTGGATCCTGCATTGCCTCCATGTCCGGAGGGGTCTGCAGCAGAAGAGCATCCTACAGCTCAGTGGCCTGCAGCCAAGAGCCCACAGGATTGCCCAGCAGGACCCTGGGCAGTCACAAGGCTGGTCAGCAGCAGGGCTCACAATTCCAGGCCCCCCTCTTTGTTCTGGGCACCAAAACATACATGATGCAAGGGGATTCTTCCTGTCTGCAGGGAGGCTCCTCACTCTGAGAGGTTGACTTCCCAGAGGCACCGCCCTGCTCCCCAGGTCACTGGCTGGTTCCTCCTGCTGATCTGCTGCAGGCACAGAGCCACCAGCCCTTCCACAGGACCAGCTCAGCCAAGAGCATGGGACTCAGCTCTGTGTGGGCCTCAGGGAACCACAGGCAACTCCCATCCTGGGGAATCCAGGCCTAGTCTCCCAGTTCAAGGGAGGCTGATTCAGGCCCCAGGACACCAGCTTCTCTAGGACAGAGCAGTGGTGTGCCTGATGCAAGAGAAGGTGGACCCTGCACAGAGCACCTAGGACTCATTTCCATCCCAGCTCTGTTACTCACAGTGACCTGGAGCAAGTCACATGTCTCAGCCTCAGTTTCCTCATCTGCAACAGGGCAAAGCTGTGGTCAAAGCCTGAGCTGGAAACTCTCTGAAGACCCTGCAGTGCTTTGCTCTGGGTGTCTCCGTGCTCCTCAGATTTGTGTAGCTGAGTCCACGCAGGCCTCTCTAGCCCATCAGAAAACTGGAGACAAAAGCTGTCTAAATGAAGAGGTTTTATGCCACCAGTTGTGACTCACTAGAGAAGGAGAGAAAGCCATTGCCTGAGCTGCAGTGTGTGTTTTCAAAGACTGGAAAATATCAGCACAGGCCGGGGAACAGGAGCTCAGGTTGTATGATTTTATAGCTATTCTGGTTTGGGGCGGGTGGGTTTTTACTGAGTACGAAGTGGATAATTGTTTCTTATAGTCAAAGCACAAAAGAATTAAAAGTAGGTTTTCAAACATAACAAGTTCTTACATTTCCTGACTGTACCAAAATACGCCCGCAAGCACCTGTGTGAAACCTGGCCCACAGCCCCTGCCCGAGTCCCCAGGGTGTGCAGGCACAGCCCCGCCCCGCCTTCATTCCCAGGATGGTCCTGGCTGAGCACTGCAGCCTCACACCAGGAGGGCCGGGAGCCCCTCGGGCCCTCTGTCTGTGCTCTGATGACACAGGACTCCGTCTCACCTCCTGTCAGTAAGGAGCTCTCGGCTCATCTCCTAGAAAGAGCAAGAGCAGAATCCCCCAGGGAAAGGCCGGGGGCTCCGAGCAGCGAGGCCCCCGCCAGAGCACGGCTCCGAGGAGGTGCTGCTGCCCTGAGATTGTCCCTCGGGCCACAGGGAGGGCACTGGGGGGCCAGTGTTTCTTCTGGGACGTTGAGTGCTGGGCTGAGCCTTCTCCCTGGAGGAGGAAGAGCAGACCCCCGTGTGTCCTCCATGTAGAGACTGTGGGTTCCCCTCCGTGTGTGCTGGGGTTGCTGCAGGCAGCCCCACAATGCTCTCTGCACTTTGTAAACTAGGGTTCGGTTTCCACAGTTGCTTTTTATTTGTGGTAGGATGGATACTAAAACCTGTACACATTTGTGGCTTGCAGCATCTTCCCTCCATCCTCACTCACCTCCTGTCCATGCCCTCATCACGTCTTACAAGCACACCACACACACTGGCTTAGGGCCCCGCTATTAGCCTCATTTGACCTTACTTATTCTTTTCAATATCCTTTCTTCAAATAAAATTGTCCTTTTAATTGTCCAGTCGCAATCTGGGGACCAAGGGACGGAGGCCAACATAGTAATTTTGATGGGACACAAAGCAGCCTATAACTGCCACCTGGAGGTTGCAAAAACTAAGGCTTGATGGGCATTCACCAAGAATATCACAGAGCATCTTTGTTCCCTCCGGAATACAGTAGAAATCAAGAGTAGGAAACCTTGGGAATGTCTGTGATTCTGGGCAGAGTGAATTTCAACTGACAAAAGCTATAAAGCCTTTCCTGAACAGCCATAGTCTCAGCCTAACAGGAAAGGATCAGAGTTTCCAGCAGAGTAGTGGTGTGATAACTGGGAGAGGGGCACTCAGGTCAGAGGGACCCTGTGACAAGAGGCACTGAGGCAGCCAGGGTAGGATGTGCTCTGGCAAAGAAAGCGCTCCAGCGTTTTGGGAATAGAGGACACAGTTTGGAGGAAGGTACCGTGAGGTCAAAACTCCACATCTCTAGGCATAAGAGACCCCACTCAGAGCCACACTGTTCCTCTCTGGGACTGAGCTCTTCACACAGCTAATGTCATTTGGAGATCAAAAGGTCAATTCTGTGTGAATACCTTGGAAGAGAGAAACCCTGCCTGTCCCAACAGTTGTCTGCCTGCCTCTCCCAGATCTTGTCACCAGAAGCCAAGAATCTGAACTGTCCTGTTCTCCCCTGCAGGTGCTGGCCTCCTTGCAGGCCTCGATGCCAGAGCTGATCTAGGAGGTACCTCTGACAACGACAAGTGCGTCGATGAGGGAGGAAGTTGTGTCTACTACAATTGCCCCATCTTTTCCAAGATCATTGGCTCCTGTTATGGTGGGGAAGCCAAGTGCTGCATCTGAGCTGACAGTGATTTGGAAAGAAAATGCAGAAGCCAAGTGAAAGAATTTTAATCATTGTTTTAATAAAGATTTCTGGAAGCAATCACCTTCAGGCCAAACTAAGTATTGTGTCTCAGTTTGGAGGAGGTTAAGAAAGTGTGGGGCTGAAGTGTGGGCTTAGAATGAGACACAGACCAGCCCACAAAGTCTGCCTGGGCCAGAGGAGCAGTGGTCATGGCTCAAGAGAAATCACACATGTGGGTGACACAGAGGGTCCCTGTGAGATCAAGGATGCTGGCCAAGGCCAGCAAAGACAGCTATTTGGGCTGCTTTTCCTTACCCATGAGAACTTCATTTGTAACTATTAAAATTATATCAAAGAATGGCCATGTCTCTTTTGGTCCTGCCTCACTGTTATGCTTGCAGACACCCTGGGTGAGGGACAGCCAGTCACCTCTCTTCTGCCAGGAAGCCTCCTTAATGCTCATAATAGTGTACACAATGCTGTCTGCTTACTCTGAAACAGCAACTTCTGCTTCTGCCAGTTATATACACAGCTTAAAAAAACTCCTGAGAAAAGCACATGTTCTCAGCCAAAGCTGGAGTTCTTCCCCCTCACTAAGCTTCAATACTGAGCACAGACTCTCGTTAGAAGTCCACATCCTTGCATTCGGGGTGTAGCTCACTGGTAGAGCTCTTACTGCTAGCAAGGGGAGATTAGAGTTTGTTCTCCTCAGGTCTACAAAAAAAAAAATCAATAATCAAGCGGGTTGACCTACCTTTATGTTTTTGCCATAATCTTACACCCGAGTATCTTTTCCCATATTCATATCCCAGATTTCTTTTTTCGTAAGTCAGGATAATAAAAGAGGTTTTTGGATGGATGGTGCACTTTTTCATGGGTCACATTTTGTCCTCACATTTAGGGACCTTGAGTCTTATCATACATCTTGAAGCACAGAGATGAGAAAGCTCCAAAGATGCTCCACAGTGACCCCCAGGGCACCTGCCTTAGGGGAGAACAATGCTATCTCCACAGTGACACGAGTATGACAACCACAGGGGTCATTGAGAGGTGGTTCTTATTGGCAGAAAACTCTCCACAATTCAGGGGTTCACTGGCCCTAGCTTCACCAGGTCCTCCTGCACCCCACTATTTTAGCTCTCAGGATTCCATTTCTTCCAATTGACACTTTTGTTATATGAGTACACATTGTGAATCTAAGGACGTGATGTATGTTGTAATATAGCCACTTGCGGAAAAAGACTCTAGTTTTAATTTTCGGAATTCTCAGCCCTTTTAATCCTATCATACACAAAGTTGACTCAAAATACAAAAGAACTTACATGTAAAACTTAAAAATATAAAGGTACTAGAATAAAAGTGTTATAACATTGCTTGGGCAAACATTGCTTAGCTATGACCCCCCCCCAAACACAGACAACCAAATCAGAAATAGACAAATGATGCTGTATCTTAAAGTTCCTGTACTTGAAAAGCAATAATAAAAATAAAGAGAAAAGCCATGAATTAAGAGAAAATATGCACAAACTATATAATGGCGTATAGAGAGTCCTTTCCAGCCCTCATGACAGCCCAAGAAGCTTACATTTGTAATCCCATGGAAAAGTTACTGGGATTCTAGTGAGTTCGTTCCAATCTGCTGCTCTCAGTGCAACCCACGATGACAATAAAGACACTAAGGCATATGCATAGTTATAGAGAGCCAGGAGGCCCTCAGTCCAGTTAAAATGCTGGCCATCTGGAACAAAGGCCTCCACACAGGGCTGAACCTGGGTTTTATTAATTTGTGAAGAAAGGAGTGGCTTGAGAATGACTGTGTGAATGGCAGAAAGCAGATGAGTGCTATAAGCTGCACTACTTAGGAGGCCTGAAATAACCCCTGCAATACGCAGAGAGAAGGATATGCAGAAAGAATAATCTGCATTACATAACTGGGGTAGTATCTAATGTTTTAGGATCAGCACTTCAGCTCTGTTGTGTAGTCTTTTATGCCTGGGAAGTCATAGCCTCTTATCTTGAGGCTCAATCCCAGCCAACAGCATGGAGCATGGTTCTCCATCCCATCCAGGCTCACACGTGTTTTATTTAGGAGCTACAGGAGCTGAGAAACACTACCCTGTTTCAAACTTGCTTCAAAGACTATGCATCCACACCTCAGCTGGATCAATCTGCATTACTTAAAGCCAAGGATGGGATAAGGAAAAGCCCCAGCCAGCTCTACACACATCAGTACATGAAAACAGGGCCAGGTTTAACCAAAGTGGATATAATTGCTCTTCTTTCAAAGAGAGTCATCTAGATGGTCCTCCACAATGTGTTGTCGTGGTTAGCTTATCTTGGTTAAACTCCCAATGCCCAAAGTTAAAGAAGGAAGAGTGTATTTGGCTCACAGTTAGCAGCTGTTTCAGTCCCTCCTTGGCTGGCTCCAAGGTAGAGTTGAATGGCAGAGGAGAAACCGTCCATGGCAGGGCAGGCAGGAGACAGCAAACAGCAAGCCACAGCAGCTAGTAGTAAGTGACTCTCTTTCTGTCCCTTATATACTGTCCAGGCTACTCACTGTTAGGGCAGGTAGCACTCACACCCAGGGAGGCAGCCTAAGTCCTAGCATCACACCATGAATCAATGCATCATCACATCTTTGATCCATAAAGGAAGATAAATTTGAATTGTTTGTAGGAAATGGGTGGATCTTGAGACCATAATGCTAACGAAATAAGTCAGTCACCAAAGGTTAAGTATTCTATGGTCTTTGTAATATGAGATATGCAAAATACAAACAACCACAAAATGCAGTACAGGATCATGTTCAGAACAAGGGAGGCAGACTCTGTAGATGGCAAGGGGATGTAAGTATGGAGGGAGAGGAAATGACAGGACACAGGCAAGGGAAATAAAAATGGTGAAGGTGCAATGTGCGTATGTATCAAACCCCCTGGAGTACAAGCACTGTGCATTGCAAGCATGTGCTAATAGTAAAGAACAATTCCATGGTGCTGAGCAGCTAGAACCTTCTGCCCTACGAGTGTTTAAAAGAGTGTCCCACCGTGACATTGGATATACTCTAGAGCAGTGGGGTGCACCTGCGGCACTCATGCCACCATAGGCTGTTGGTTGTCATCAAGAGCTCTAAAAGGTGTGTCCTCATTCTCCTGCCTACTAGAAATAGACCCATACGTGTCTCTGAATTAATATGATTAGAGGCCCTGTTCCAGCAACTCCAAAACCACTCAGAAAATTCAAATTTAGGATTCTGTTCATCTAGAACTACCTCACCTTCAGAACTAGGAAGAGTTCTCCCAAGAAGCACAATGTGTGCAGAGGGACTTTTTGTAATGAATCAGCTCACACGGATAGGAAGGCTTGGTGAGCTAAACACTTGGTGAGCTAATGGGCGAAGATGGCAGGCTGGAGGCTCAGGAAAGCATTGCATTTTAGGTCCAAATGTTCATGGCTAGCAGAATTTCTTCGCTCTTCAAAGCGAGTCAGTTTGAGTTTTCCTAGCCTTCAGCTGATTGACTGAATGAGTTTCAGGCACATAAGGGAGAGTAATTTGCTTTGTTTGAAAACTACCAATTTTAAAAGTGAGTATACCTCATTTATTACATTTTATGATGTTTTAGTATTGTAAAAACCATAGACTCCTTCATGGGGGTAGAGTGCACCTCCCAGAATTAGCCAATTCTTACAGGTAGCACAGGGCACTTTAACAGTGTGCAGAGGACAAAGGATACTTCAACAGTGTGCCTCAGATAGAATTTGTCTTAAAAGTTTCGGGGCCAGAGACAAGATACAAGGGGCTACCTGGTAGACTAAAGCCACAGAAATTATCTAAACCAGCACATGCTAAACTCGTCACCCTAGGCCGCATTTTCTGAGGAAGGGCCAGCAAATGTGCAGACCTCCCCACTCTGGCTCCCAACTCTATCTCCTGACAAGCAGCTGCCACTGGATGTGGCACTGGAGGTCTGCCAGGCCTGACTCTGGGACCCATGAGGATTATAAAATTTGCTTTCCTGAACTTCTGCTGGGTCCTCTTGTGGACACACATGACTGACCATAACATAAACTCACGTAAAACAATGTTAACCTCACCCAAATTACCCTTTTCCCAGAAATGGCCAGGATAACTTTCAAGAAAATACCTGGTAAAGTTGGACAAGCCTAAGTGACAAATAAATTTAACTTTGAGAAGATCTTCAAAGATACCACAGAAGTGCACATTCTTCTGGGCAAGCTCCACACACTGCACATGAAAATGAAAATTTCTCACCATCATGACCTCCCCATACACAAAAGTGCCAACTGCTTTTGCCTTTCAGAGAAGAACTTATCAGCGAAATAGATCTTCCTGTAACACAGCTTAGGAAGTAACTCTGCCTCCACAGGACACAGCATTCATACTTCAAAGTAAATACACAAACGAGAATAATGAGACCTTGAGGACATTCATCATAAAATGGAGAAAGTACACAAATATAAATAGCCCATGACAAATGGCATTGATAAGACAATGATAAAATGCTCTGGGAAAAGATCAGAGCTAGAAATAATATGTTATCCATTCATGAGTTATTTCCAAAAAAGCTTATTTAAATAAAATGAACAAGATATATTCAAATTAGTCTGAAAGCATGAAGGACAAAAGAATGAGAAGAAACAATAAATTGAAGATATTCTCATGAAAAATCTCTCATTAAAGAAGTTACAAAGACAGAAGACAGTATAAAATTAGGTAATTAGTTCTCAAAAACATGGAAATTTTCCAAAGATAAAGAAATACATACATACTTTTTTCTGAACAAGAGTCTATCAAATGTCAAGAAAGAAACTGAATGATAAAACTAAATCTAGACCTCTTCAGAAACTTCAAAACACAAAATGAAAAGGAAAGATTCTGAATTTGCAGGTTGTAAAGAAAATATGGAGTCTTCTCCAAAGTGCATAAATAATTCTGGCATCAGACTTTTCTTCTGTAACTATGACTTCCTGAAGATCTTAAATGAATGCAAAATTCTCAAGGCAAATGATCCTGAAATTAAAAATCTATGTGAGGTTAAAATGTCATTCATCCTCCCAAGTTTCCATTACCTCCCCAAAATGCCAAAATTACTTTGTTATCAGTGTATTGTGCCCTGCTGAAGTTAGAGTTCTCTTGATGCAATCGCTTTTGAAGTCACTACCACCAGAAACATGAGAACTGGGGAGACATTTTAAATCTAAACTATAATACTGATTGCAATTTGGAAGTGAAGAAGGAGACCAGGCAATATGAGTCTGTCTGCACTACCATAACACAAACACCATAGCTGGGGTGGCTTTAACAGCAGACATGAAGTCCCACAATCGTGGCTAATGGACTTTGACTTGAGGTATGCTAAGGGCAGATGGACAGCAGGCTCTCCTGTCTCTCCAATGTGACAGGAGGTAGAGAGAGCCCACTTGGGACTCTTCAGAAGGCACTGACTCCAAACATTCCCCACCCTCCTCCCTTAACCACAGCACAAAAGCCAGCAGCTTCCTAACATCACATCACACTAGGGCTATTAGGTCTCAACGTGAATCCGGGGGGAGGGGGGAATTCAGCTGATAGCAGGTGACATCAGCTAATCCTCCTCACTCATGTGACAACAGATTGTATGTAAAAGTGATGAATCAAAATCAGAGACACACAAGTCTCCAGAATAGGAGCAGGGCTGAAAGGAGGAGATGCAGGAAGACTGCTGCTTCTAGTAAAAGATACTTATTTAAAATTCTGTGCTCATGAAAAACAAGTCTTACTTGGGTAAAACACTTTCAAGTGTGGAATACGTTTTTCATTGCTGCATACCATAAGCATCTCAATTGCTTGAAGCACAGGCAATATATAAAAATCCATGATTTCATAATGGTTCTTAAAATGTAGCATAAAAATATAGCATTTTTATGATTTCGTTAAGGCACCAACTTGCCGCTTTGAAAATCAGTAAATAGAGGACTTCCGGGAAGATGGCAACCGGGTAGGCAGCAGAGAGAGAACCTCCCAGAGGATTACCACCCAGACTACGGAATATAGCAATATGAAGACAGAAAGGAGAAAGGTGTGTACCCTGAACCCAAGAAGGATCTGAAATGGGAACTAAAGCCCTAGGAAAGACCAAGCAAAACCTCTCCTGGAGGAAAGGATTGGAGGGCCGCTGCAGCACAGTCGGAGGGAGAAGAGATGGAGAAAGAGGAAGTCACTGCTTCAAACACACTCTTGGCCCAAGCCCTCGTTCCAGCAATCACAGCTTCAGCTTCCGAGACCCATGCTCATGGAAGCCTCCCGACTCGGTCAGGGGAGAGCGGAGTTCCAAGAGCTGGTCCAGGTCTGGAGAGGAGAGGGTGCAGCCAGGAAAAGAGGCAATGGTGGTTGGGAACTGTTGTCAAATCCAGTGTGAGGATGAGAGGTTGCAACAGCCACTGAAGCGGAGTCCCCACCCTGCAGCAACCTTCCTAATCAGCACCTGGAGGCAAGGTGGAGCCAGAGCAGCCAGTACACATCCCAGCACACCTACCTCTATGCCTGCCTCGAGGCTGTGGCCTCCTGCCTCTCCACTCTGTGGGCGGCTGCCAGTGGGGAGCGGTGGGGTGCATCGGCACCCACATCAGAGCCACAGCAACTCCCAGGGATCCAGCCAAGGAACAAACGGGAACTGGAACACAACAGCAAGAGAGAGCTGCAGATGGAGGTGGATCACACGACACCATGCCCTTCTCACTCCAGCATCAAGCAGGAAGCATGAACTGAATTACTGGGCTTCAGCTCCCACTGGGAACGCCCTCTGTGAGCTCCTTGAGCCTCGGTGGCCTGCACAATCACCATCTGTTCCTGACAGCAATGGGACGAGTCCACAGGCTTCAGGAATCACCCCAAACTACTAATACGAGCAACAAGAGTGTCTCCATACTGCTTGCATATATGAACCTTGTATGAACCCATGGCAACCAGGTAGGCAGCAGAGAGAGAACCTCCCAGAGGAATGCCACTCAGACATAGGAATATAGCAACATGTGAAGGACAGAAAGGAAACAGATGGATATCCTGAACTCGAGAAGGATCTGAAATGGGAACTGAAACCCTTGGAAAGACTAAGTCCTCTGGAGGAGGGGATTGGAGATCTGCCATGGCGCAGTCGGAGGGAGACGAGACGGAGATGGAGGAGGTCGCCGCTCCAAGCACACCCTTGGCCCACGCCCTCATTTCGGTATTCGCAGCCTCAGCTTCAGAGACCCATTGCCCAGCTACAAGGGGTGGGGAATGGTAATGCTGGAGATCAGGAGGAGGTGGGAGGAGAAGAAAGGGCCTCTGGCATCAAGGCAACGGGACAGAGCCAAAAGGGTCACAGAGGGCGCCCCGATGGGGGCGCGTGCCCCGCAGCTGCCCTGCTGTGGGCCCCGTGGCTGCCCCGCTGTAGACCCCGTGGCTGTGCCACTGTGGGCCCCGCGGCTGCTCCAATGTGGGCCCCATGGCTGTGCCATGGTGGGCACTGTGGCTGCCCCACGGTGGGCCCCATGGCTGCTCCGCTGCTGCTCCGCAGTGGGCCCAGTGGCTGCTCCGCTGAGGGCCCCGCTCAGGGCACCTCATGGACTGGACCCACCCCCACCCATAGTACGATGACAGGGTGGAGCCGGGCGGTCCGCTGTGAGCATATGTGCTTTCCCACCTCCAACCATGGCAGTTTGTATACACCCATGTATGTTATAGTATAGTCTGAGGCAGCTATATCTCTTCCCAAGGCGAGAGTCCAAGGATATAGATAAACCCAGGAGTACAGTTATTATCACAGGGAAGATGACTGATTGAGTGGTAGGGCA
>PVLD010020632.1:0-33438 GCA_004027595.1 Dinomys branickii | reverse complement strand
AAACAGAAACTCTAAATCTATTGGAAGAGAAAGTAGGTAAAAATCTTGAAGACATAGGAGTAGGCAGAGAGTTCATGAACAAAAATGAAACTGCAAGGGAAACACTTCAAAGAATCAATAATTGGGACCTCATCCGACTGAAAAGTTTTTGTACATCTAAAGAAATCACCAGCAAAGTAAAAAGAAAACCCACAAATTGAGGAAGAATCCTAACTGGCTGTCCCTCAGACAAAGGTCTTCTATGTAGAACACACAAAGAATTAAAAAACATGTACCTGTTCAAATTCAAAGACCCAATCCAGAAACGGGCATCTGAGATGAATACACACTTCTCAGATAAAGAAATACAAATGGCAAATAAATATATGAGAAAATGCTTCACATCCTTAATCATCCGAGAAATGCAAATAAAAACAACACTGAGATTTCATCTCACCCCAGCAAGACTGGCCAATATTAAAAAATCATCCAATAACAAATACTGGTGAGGCTGTGGAGAAATAGGGACTCTATTACACTGCTGGTGGGATTGCAGACTGGTGCAACCACTATGGAGAGCAGTTTGGAGATTTCTCAGCAAACTAGGTCTAAAGGTTCCATTCAAACCAGCTATTACCTTCTGGGTATATTCGCAGAAGATCTGAAAACATCATATCACTCTGATATATGTGCACCCATGTTTATAGCAGCACAATTTGTAATAGCTAAAATGTGGAAGCAACCCAAGTGTCCACCCACAGGAGACTGGATTAAAAAACTGTGGCATTTTTATATAATGGAATATTATTCAGCTATAAAGAAAGACAATTTTGGGGACTTTGTAGGCAAATGGTCAAAATTGGAAACCATACTCATATGTGAAATAAATCAGCGGTACATGAGCAGGCAACGTATTGTGTCACTGGTGTAAGAGCCTGAGGGTGGGAATATAAACTAAGACACATGAAGGAAATCTGTTCAAAAGCAAAGAATAGATGGGACAAGGGAAAGGAGAAAAGAAAGAGGCAAAAATATATGTATGTATATATGTAGATACATATGTGCAGGAGAGCTAACATGGTTCTACTATTGTATTATGTCACTTAATGCTAAGGAATAGTTGATGACTGGTTATTCGATCAATCTTGTATGTCTATTTGTGTTATCCTGAGCACACAGTTTGAAGATATCAATATGCAATGCAGCAACTATTGTTGGTTTTCTGTGGCTTTGTCTATAATTCAATTCTGAGCATACTGTTATTGCACTACTTTGTGTCTCTTTGTTAATGCTTTTCAGTTCCTTTTTTTTTTTTCTGTTGTTGATGTAGTTCTTTTTCTATCACACTTTGAAAGAAGGGAAAGAAAGGGAAAGGGAAGACAGGAAAAAAATATGTAAGAAAGTAAGTATGTATGTACAGCATATCTTACATAGTTGTACTACTGAACCAGGTCATTTCATAGTAAGGAATAGTTGATGATGAATTGATTGATCAATTTTGCATGTCTGTATCTTTGTTCCTGAATATACGCTTCGAGGTTATCAATTTGTAAAGCAACAACCATTGTTGATTCCCTGTCACCTTGTCTGTAGATCAGTTTTGATTGTATTATTCTTATGCTACTTTGTGTCTGTTTGTTAATATGTCTTCGTTCTTTTACTTTTAAAATAATAAAAAAAACCGTGCATAATAACCGTCATTTAATCTCCATTGTTCTTTCAAACACTGCTAAAGGGCCTCACCACTCACTAGTGCTTTTCTACATGCTGGGTTTGCATCAGTGCCTCCGGATTTTGTTACATATACAGCAAGTGCATAAAACATAAGACTTCCTAGTAAATTACTTATCACATCTGAAGTAATAATTTCAAATATTAAAATTATTTATTGTCAAAAACTGAAATCTTATATAAAATTATCTTAAAACCCTTACGTTTAAGAAAATTTGATTTTAATTGTGCTATACTTTAAGTTATTTTAGCATTCAAAATATTGTTTATTGTGATGACTACTCACACCAAAGAAGCAAAACTGTGTTTTTGTACCCTACTTTTCCTCCCATTAGACATTAGGTTTATTAAAACACGTGGATGTTAGATTTAAAATTACACTTATTTTTTTGTTATAATTTAAGAGATTAGTCTCTTGTGATGCTAATTTGATCTTATCACTTTTGCATAGATTTGTATATAATTTTTGCAAAGTTCTTTTTTAATGATTAATATGCTATAATGACATAGATGTGGACATATACACAAATATAAATATACAATCACATTGTTTTATATACCATAAGAATTTAAAATGGAATGACTATGAATTGAGACAGAATCCAAGAGTAATACCTAGCAAAGAACCATTTATTATTAAATTGTATGCACACTCAATACAATTTACTTTGAATACAATTTAATACAGGGAATTACCCTGGGGGCTACTTTGTTTTAACCTCACAATGAGCCAGCTTATTTTAGCAAAGGTTGTACAAAATCATATACGTTGTCATGGTTTCTTGGCTTTGAGCACTTGTAAAATGTCTTTTAAATTTCACATTTACTAATATAATTTTAAGATACTTCATGTATTACTCATGTATCTTGAAGTATCTTAAAATTCTGAGCATAAATGAGATGATAGTTGCCATCAGAAATAAATATCAAGACTTCATTTTAATATCTTACCTATATCAGGAAAAATATTTCAAACCACGTCTTCTTTTTCATACAGAAATGTTTTTCATCTTATCTCTCTAAATTACTAATTCTGGTGACACTCCTTCTTAACCACCCCACTAATGTATCTGTATACTGACTTCACCCTATGTTTACTTATCCCAGTATGCTCTTGGGAAATATATCTGGACCTAATTCACTGCAATATGTGACTTAGTGACATCATTTGCTTTCTGGAAATTGGGAAGCCAAAGGGAAAAAGTTCCATTTTAAGCATAAAAAAAATGGAAGCTCAGAGAAACTTTAAATATATATGTATTTGGTTTATTGAGTATCTCAAATGGGTTATAAACATGAAATGTTTTTATCTTGCTCCAGTCAATGTTTTCAACAGTTCAGCTCTGTCAAAAGTCACTTCCTTACTCCTTAAAGACATCTTGGAAATGTGCCCTACCTTTCACTGGAAGTCCAAGCTTGTTAAAGTCAATCTCATTTGCCCCAAGCACGTTCCTACTATGTCTCTTTTTTCTCCCACAAGGCCCAGCCTTGTGGCTTAAAAGGTCTAGAGAAGGGAAAAGTAATTATCTGATTCTTATAACTTCCTTCCACTATTTCAAATCTTAGCTCTCCTAAATTGGAAGATTGGGAGGAGAAACAAATGAGGCAGAGATTTTTTTTTTGTTTGAGTACGGGTTCTCTCTTTTTGTAAGCAAGCAGCTAAGGTCTCAGTCAGGCTCAGTTGTTTTTATCTGCCTATCTGATTTAAGAGAGACCTTCATGCTTCAAACACAAGGAAATGGATTTGGCAACTTTCCTGAGGAAGCTTGGAAGCAAACCTTTCCCTAGCTGAGCCTCCAGATGAATACGTAGCATAGATTTCCAGTAAGTAAATCGACATGGTAACAATCATGTAGATTTCCAGCAAGTAAATTGACATGGTCACATCATAGGTTAGGTATAGAGCATTATGCCTTTACTATTACTCATGTTGGGAAAAAATGTGCATATGTGAAAATAATAAGAAAAAAATGAAATGGAAACTAAGCAAAAGAAATAAGGTGTTCTAAATTCAGGATGAGCGCTATTACACAAATAAAAAGGCCATTCCTTTTCAGAAAAATAAGTTTAAAAAACAAGGTAAGCAAATTTCCTATTTAGGTCTGTTGGAAGCTGTAATCATCATTAACAGCTACTTTTGATTTATTGGTTTTTAATAACTTCATTAAATTTTGGAAGCTAAGCTTGTACTCAGTTTACGCATCAATTCTATATCTTCTCAGATTTTCTTTGTTTTTATTTGGTGATTTGATATAAATGTATGCCATGGAGAATAAAAGGATCAGAAACAAGGAGCGGCTGATCCCAAGAGGGACTCTGATCCTATGCAAATATGTTACAAGTGTTTTATGGCATGCTTGCAGCGCCTCCAACTACACTGGTGGACCAAGTCTGTAAAGAAAAAAGTGTAACATGCATTCAAATGTGTAATTCCATGACTCACTCCGTAATCTGTTATTGACAATCCTTACACTATACAAATCTTATGATCAATAATTTTGCATTAGATTTTAATTATTACTTTCTATGTGCAAGTACTTTGCAATAGTATGCCTTCATCGAATAAGATGGCGATGAAATGTTTGGAAATTCTCTACTAACTTTTAAGCTCCATTCTCTATTTATAGTTGATAAATTTATAATATCTAGTGAAATATTCTAGCATTATGTCTTTCTATATTAGCAGTTTTTCTATTGCATAAAAATATTAGATTTAATTGAAAGCAAAAACCAAAAACATGATGTAGATTTCTTATCTGAAGTACATCATTCATGTCTGAAGTAGTCATTCTTAAAACTTATAATTATTGTTCTGCCTTTTGCTTAGATGTCCCCACAAACCCTTATGTGGTCATAGATGGGACTTCTCAGAGGTGTCTGGGATCAAGTGTATGATGTGGAGATTGAGGATGTTTGGTTACTAAATTAGTCCACTGATTGGTTTGGCATAGATCTGTGTATGATTAAGACCCCCTTAGGTGTGATGTGGAAGTGCTGGATGGAATGTAAGGGATAGAAAGAGAGTTGCCACTGGTCCCTTGTAGCTTGCTGCCTTCTGCCTGCCATGCATGAACTGTTTCTCCTCTGTGATGCTCCTCTGCCATGCCAGCCTTCCTTGAAGCCAGATGATTATGGGCTGAAGCCTCTACAAACTGTGAGCTAAATAAACCTTTCATTCTTTCACTTTGGATGTCAGGTATTTAGTCTCAACAATGAGAAGAGTAATTAAAATAATTTTACAATAAAATTATAATTTTAATCATACTCAAATAATTTTAATTAAATTACAAATAGTATCATTTCAGAAATTATTATAAATTGCATCTTCACAAATTTGTGAAACTGAATGATTCTGCTCCCAAATACTTTCCTTCAACTCTCAAATGTTCTGAATCGGGGCTGGAGATATAGCTCAGTGGAATAAGCACTTGCCTAGCAAGCGCAGGATCCTGAGTTCGATCCCCAGTACCGCAAAAAAAAAAAAAAAATGTTCTGAATCCATGCATACTAACCTCAGAAATCTTTTTCATTGAACAGCAGTCATAGCCTCATAATTATATTAGCAAATGTGGGATTTAAAGCATGAAACAATATTTAAAGGACCAATACTGCTGTTCCCCCTGAAATGAGTTCACTCATGCAATATTCTAGTTCATGAATAGACTAGACTGGTATGCACGATCAACAAGACATTTTCCAGAATTATCCTACTGTGTATCTACTACTCACCGGCACACTATCAGTGAAATCTCCCTTTACATGTACCTGTATATGGGTCTGAGATGAGCAGTTGTAGCCAAGGGCTCAAATAAGCCCAGCTAGCACATAATAACAATTCCCAGATTCATGGTTCCTCCCAGTAGTTCAATTCTGTGCCATCAAGTTTCCAGTCCTGATTAAGATGTAGTTATGACACTGTGCTCTCTTCCCAACCGTCTCATCCTAGCATTACTGCAGCGCTTTGAAATGTCACTCTGGTTCTAATGTTGCTCCCTTTTCAAGTATCTTACTTCCTCACTCAGGGATTCACTGATCCCAATTCAATGTTACCTCAGATCTTGATACCTTTCCGCACCTCAGTCTCAAGACAGTTTTGCTTTCCAGTTCAGAGTGGACCGTGCAGTGGTAGAGAAACTGTTGCTTACGGACTTAAGTATTTGGAGAAATGGAGTCTCTCCTTTTATTCTAAACTATGTACTTATAGAACCACAGAAACTTCTTAGATTATTCTATTAAAGAAGATTTATTTCCCAAGGCAGCTGGTTATATTTCTGGCCTGCTATGTGTGGCGTTTCTTCAAACATACTGATTTCTATTTGGAACAGAAGATGTGACTGATTGTTGTGCATAGAGTCCCAGAGCACTTTATGAAGAGAATGACCTAAACCACTCCAAATGACTGCATCATTAAGTCACTGTGACCACCTTGTAAGCTACTATAAACAAAGCGCCTAACACAGTGGACCGCAGGTAACAGGTGCAAAAAAATGGGTGCTAAATAACTAAATCTAAACTAAATTGGTCAAGCAAGGTCAGCCTCACTGTAAGTCTCTTTCCACTGTGACATGCTCGGGGGATCTCTTAAGCAGAGTTGAGTATACTATCTTACATGTTGGTCACTGTTCTATCATATTTAATTTTTATGAAACAAACTGTTGACCTATAGTTGATGTACAACAAACTACACACATTTAATCTATGCAATTTGTTCAATTTTCAGCATATGCATGCGTCTGTGAAATTCTCATCATGGTCAAGAAAACAGACAAATCCGTTATCCCGAAAGTGTTCTCTTTGGCACTTGGTAATTTATCCCTTCCTTCCCTGCCTCCTTTTCTGGATAAACACTACTAATCGCCTGACTTGTCAACTATAAAGTAGTTTAAATTTTTCAGGCTTTTACATGAATGGCCTCTAAAAATGAAGGCCTCAATCCTACAGCTGAAAAGAACTGAATCTTACCAACAATTACAGGAAGCTGGATGAAGGCTCTGAGTCTCTCTGTAGAACGTTAATCCAGTCAACAACTTGACTACAGCTTCTGAGCCATGGCACAGAGGAATTAGATGTGCTATGCTGAGATTTCTAACCTGAAGAATCTTTGATGTATTAAATGGGTGTTTTTTTAGGCTGCTAAATTTTAAGTAATTTGTTATGCAGCAGTGGAAAAATGGCATACTGCCCGAACAGTGATTCTATCTAGGCTATCATCTCTGAATATTTTAAATGGCCTCATTACATTCTAATGACAAGTTTTCTTCCAAAGGGAATATGACCATTTTTACGATCACCTTTGTAACTATGTCTAACATGTCAACTGAATACTTCCTTCATAGTGGCATTGGTCTGCTGAGATTCTGTAGCTGCAGTTTTGCTGTTCGCAGGACCACTGTCGTGCATTTTGATCATTCTGATGATCGATCACTCTCTGCATACATTAATGAAAGAAAAAGTAGAGAGCATTTGCTTTTGAAGCCTGATGCAGAGGATAAAAGAATGATGGGCGTAGAACTCTCTTTTCCTCTTTGAATTTCCTTCTACTCCTTTGTTTCCTCACTCTAAGATCTGAATTAAATTGAAACTGCAGAGGGAAGCTTAAAAATTCAGTAGGATACACTTGACAGTTTTGGTTGACAGGTCCCACTGTAGATGAGTTCTATATTTTTCCAGGCATGCTTTGTTTGAGAGCAAGATCATAGATACTTGGCCTCCTTCTCACCTAAAGGATAATTTTCATAAGATTGTTATAAACATGGATTTTATGCAGCCATTTTGCTATTTTCACACCTATCTTTTAAAAATTTTTGTGCAATATTTTGGTTAAAAGAATTGAGTTTGAAATCGACTGACCTGAGAGCTAATGCTTCTCTCAGCTACTTGGCATATGCTTTTGTCCACTAGCTACTCTGAGTATGACTGCATTTACCTACAAAGTAGGAATAAGAGCTACCTTTTTGGGTTATTGTGAAGGTTAAATGAGATAAATCATTAAAAATACTATAATGTATGTCATGTACTTAAATTGACATATGTTTAGCAATGTCATTAATATGAATGGATTATGTGTTAATTAATACTGGTAAGTCTTATAGCAAACCTTTTTAAAAAGTAATACATACAATTACTTTGCATTAGTGCATTTATTTAAGTAAATACCAAACATTTATTAACTATCTATTTATTACTTGCAAAGTATTATACAAGGTAAGGGTAGAAGTTTAGGCTAGACAGAGAAGTGTTTCTCCTAGGTATGTAGCCTAGACCATTTTATGTTAAAGTCTTTTTAAAGAAAAATGTTCTAGTGTAGTTCTGTGTTAATTTTAATGACTTTTATCATATACACATACACAAAACCTCTTCCAGAACTAGGTCTTATGAGGTGTACTACAAGTGATAGATTTATTGATTCATTCATCTCACATAAATAGAATAATAATAGCTACCATGATATAATTTTACACATTATCTCATTTAACAACCCAACAGCCTGGATAAGTTTCATAATTATCTCTAACATTTCAAGTGATTAAAAATGTATACAGAGAAATCACAGAAAATAAGATAATGAAAACAAACTTCTAGAACAGTGAGCTAAATAAATCTATATTCTTTATAACTTACCCATTCTGTGATATTCAGTTTTAGCAACATAGAGCAGTCTAAGTCACGTACCTAAGAGAAAATTATCACTGTCATGTGGATTACAGTCAAGGACATTTGAGTCCTGATTTAAATAGTCATCTTTCTATTGGTGTGGATTTGGTGAAGCACCATTGCAGAAAGAAAGAGAAGCAAGTTGTTTCTAGAAAGCAAGTCCAGGAAGGCAGATTAAAAAATAAATGGTTATGTGAGAGACACTCTTTTGGCTTCTCCCATTTCCAATATTCTGTTCACAGTTGTCCTAGTCAGTTTGTGGTCTAGGAAAATGTTATAAAATCTTCAAGACCAAGAAATACATGCTGATCTTTTGAGAGTCTAGTTGTCTTTGCCAAACTAAATAAAATTCTCCAAATATACTTTGCAACTTTGTAGGCCATGAACACCATGTACGTTCAGGCATGGCTATTCAGTACTGCTTTTCTTAATTCTCCTCATTTGTGTCTACAATAGGATCGTGAGGGCCCAGCTACGGACTTCATTTCCCAGCCTTTCTTGCATTGAGGTGTCAGTATGTGATTAAGTTCTGGTTAATAACAATGAGCACAATAAATGATCCTCAAATTGCAAGTTATGCTTTTAAGATGAAGGAATATGCCTTGTCATATAGGTTCTCATCTTCAGTGTCTTTAACTTGTAAATGATAACCTGAGCTTAAAATTCATTTTAAACCACAAAATTGAAATTGTCCACTGGGCTACGTTTCCTGCTCTGGAAAAGATCTATTTTCATTTGGGCTGTTGCTGTGTGAAATGGATATGCACTTTCTTGTTTAAACTACTGTCACTGTGGTACTCTATAGGAACGGTCTTGAAAGCATCATTAATTCTAAATTGGATGCTGGGATTGTGGCTGCTACACATGATCTAATGTATGTCTTTGGCTTAATAGTTGGAAAGTATTTGGCAGGGACACAGATATCAGAATCTGGAAAAATTAGTGACTATCATTTTTAAAACATGTTTTTGAAAATTATTACTTTTGATGCTTTAGTAGGTAGAACAATCAAAATATGACATGTGATTTTAGAAACTTACTTAAAAAAAAAACCCTGAACATTTATATGCACAGCTGCTCTTTGAGAATCTAGCAAAATTCTGGGAAAGAAAAAGATTCAAGCTGGAACTAGAATATTTGGAAGCACTGAGTAGAATGCAACATTTTAAACTTTTTGCACTTCATGCAGCCTACAGTCTAAGTGGACAGTCTAATAATTTATAAATGTATACCACTGAAAAAGTTAATTCCTTCTTCAAAAGAACTGAAACAGAGCTAAGTGGTATCTCTAAAGTCTTACCAGGGCCGAAGTCTAGACTTTTCTCATGTCTGCTCTTAAGTGCTCTTTCCTATTCAGCGAGTCCAGTCCAGAACCAATGAATGGATTAATGTTGTTGTCTTTCCCATCAATTCTGTCTTGGGTGAACTCGGATAGGCCTCCAATAAAATATAAATGGACAAAATCAAATTGTAAAACATCTTCAGATGTAAGAGGTCCTTGGTTGTTTACTTATAGAACGAGCCAGTAAACTTTAAGCCTACTAAGATTTTCAGGAAATTATATTGTCAAAGAAACCACATATCTAGCATGAAATGTCCATGTCAGTTCAATGTGACCCCCAAAGCTATTCATCTCTAAGAGCAGCATATTTGCCGGTGCTTACCTAAAGTTACTATGTGGGGCAGAGCAGAGGACCACAGACACAGTTGTGAAAGCATTTCCTCAGAAAACAGAAGCAGCAGTTTCTAAATGAGCTAACTAAGGTGCCAGAGAGAGAAGTTTTATAATATTCTCCTCAGCATGATTTGGTGATTGCTAAAAACCGGTGGTTATTCTTGGATTTCTCATTCTTCTTTACTGTGACTGAGCAACGTGTGTGTGTGTGTGTGTGTGTGTGTGTGTGTGTGTGTGTGTGTTCTGTTATTTCTCTATCGTTTGTGTTAATTTTGGGTGTAGAAAAGAGACAAATAGTTTGTCATATCTCTACATCACAGCAAGCTACATCCACGTGTAGATGTGGGTGGAGAGACCCACCTCCCTCTCAAGACCCTAGACTTTGGATTGATTCTATCACTGAATTGGACTTTGAGATTAGTTCTTTTGGAAAGGGACAGAATATGAAGTCCTACCAGTCTTCTCCAGTGCCTAGTCTCCTCTTCTTCCTCAGTAGCAGATCTTTTTAGCTGAAAATGTGGAAAACCAAGATGTTACATATCTAAAAGTTTAAGCCAAAAAGGTGTGGGCAGAAGCAATTTTCTTCCTAGATTTTACTCTTAAAGAAAGAGCTATATACACATCCTCTCTTTTCTCTACTTGCGGATTGAAATTCAGGTGTGAAAATTGAAGCAGTTCTGATAAAGGAGCAGTTTTACTCCCTGAATAGTCAGCTGTACACTGGAAACTATAGAGACCCAATTCTGTTCACCAATAACATTGTAGAGTCTGGAATTAGGTTTCAAATGGAGCACCAAACACTATAGGCACAAATTAAATACAATATGTTCTAATTTCTTCTCTTGGAAATACACCATCAAATAACCTAATACATCAAGTTCAAATATAAAATTCTTACACTTCTTTGAGTAATGTGTCCCAATATGGTAACATCAGAACTAGACGACCATCGAGCTCTGGGTTCAGCCCAGGGCTGTCTCCACTCACCTGTGCAAATGAGGCTCTATGTTCACTGCAAAGGATCTTATGGTGTGTGTTCAAATCCCAGTTTGTAAGACTAAACTCTCCCGAACAGCTGTCACTTTGCTACACCTTGCTTTCAGCCTAGGGAAGTAGAGATCAGAAAAAAAAGGTTAGGCAAAAAATATGCAGAGGCCTTGGAAATAGGCTTAGAGCCATTTAAATAATATATTTTAAATTCTAAGTTTTCACACACGGTCCCCACTGTGGGGGAGAGGATGCAGGTTTCGGGAAAGCCCTTATCCTTTGTCCGGAAACCGTTTTTCTTTACGTAGAATATGACGTCTGGAGGAGCCAGAGGTAGCACCCGCAGAGCTAGGGCCGACGGCACAGACCATTCCGACCACAGGACGGCGGGGTCTACATTTCTGACGCTGAGAAGGCATCACATCTGCCTTGGGATGCTTACTTTTTAAATTCCACAAATGATAAATAGAGCTTTATATTGTTTATATGGATGTTGTTTTAGGTCTTTGTGATAATAATTAAATCTGTACCCTAACTATAATGCTACCTTCTGGGAATAGTTACCTATTTTTCATTACCATACAATATGCAAAGAATTGTCTTACTATCTTTATAAGATATCATCATTATGTTTCTGAAATAATCATAAATAATTGTGTCCATCTATCCATTTTTTCTTTGGTCTTTTTTTTTTTTTTTTTTTTTTTTTTTTTTTTTTTTTTTTTTTTTTGCGGTACTGGGGATCGAACTCAGGACCCTGCGCTTGCTAGGCAGGCGCTTATTCCACTGAGCTATATCCCCAGCCCCTTTCTTTGATCTTTTTGAGACAGGGTCTCACTATGCAGTTCAGACCGGCCTTGAGCTCACTTTGTAGCCCAGGCTGGTCTCAAACTCGCAATAACCCTCGTGGCTCAGCCTCCTGAGTGCTGGGATTACAGGCGTGCGCCAGCACGCCCAGCTCCACACGTCCGCTCACCCGTCCGTACAGCTTCATACAAGTCTAGCTAAGCCAGCTCTATGCGCTTCCTTATTAGCCTCTCCTTCCAAGTTCTCTTCCCGCTGCAAAGACTTGAAGATTTCAGCAAGAATGATGGGATTCCGGTCAAGCTTGAGCTAAACAACAAAATCAACATTTTGCCAATTCCTCAAAACATTGTTAAAAAAAAAAACCATAATCCTGCATATTTCTTGTGGTTAGGATGTTTTCTCACTTTTAAAACAAGTTTAAATACGTTTTTATAAATATGTACTTTTGGCATTTTTGTTTAGTCTATTTATGAATAAAATAGACTAGTTTATATACCTATACCTCACTGGCTCCTCAGTCTCCATATGTTTCCAATTCCAAGCATTGATGTTCACAGATGATGTGGACACTTTGGTCTCCCACAATGTCACGTGATTTAATTTAGTCATCCTTTTGGGAAAATAAGTTGCATTTATTCATTTGTGCTTTCCCATCTTGGACCATTGTGACCACACCCTGGGATCCTGATGTATCCATTTGTGAAAGTTCATTGGTCCTAAAGAGATGAAACCTACAGCCTTGATCTCTCTGGATTTTGAGCCATTCAGGAAGGAGTAGGATATTTAGCTCTTTCTATGGGTTATCTGTTATACTATATTCTCTGTGTAAATTACCCTATTTAATAATAACCAACTTGCAAGGTAAATGCAACAGAAAGGGAACTCAGAACTCATACTAGTGAGTAAGAGAAATATATATTCTTTGTTTACTCATAACTAAACTTAATTTCTATAATAAACTTCTACTCTGTGAAGTAAAGGTGCACAATCTCACTGGCACTAATGGTGCCTTAATTCTTACCCAGATTGACATTTTAATACCGGAGGACTTTACGAGTGCAGGGGGGGAGGAACATAGTACAAATATGTCATCCTCAGTCTTCATCTTACAGCCACTCTGCTATTATCTAAAATAGTTAGTTTTGGGCCAGGGATATAGCTCAGCGGCATGAGCACCTGTCTGGCAGGCCTGAGGTCATGAGTTCAGTTCCTGGTAACCCCCCCCAAGTTACTTTCTTTGGGTTCCGTATCTGTTATCCAATGTAGTAGCCGGTGACCACTTAGTGCTTGACATATAGCTTGTCAGATTTGAAACAGACTGGAAATGTAAAACAAACTGAATTTCAAAGACTTAACACTGAAGAAGCCCTTCATTTATAATAATATTTAGCTAATCATGTGAAGTGATAGTTCGATGTGTATTTTGTTAAAAATGTATTACTAAAGAATTTTACTCATTTATTTTTACCTTCTTAAATACTAGAATGTAAAGATCATATGAGCAGCATGCACTATTTTTATCGGATGTCGCTGCCCTAGGTTTTTGGCCGTTCCCTTCCTCCTAAGCACAAGGCTGCTTTGGTTAGGCAAAGTCAGCCTTATGGACTTTCCCTACTGTTTTGTAGAGAAGTGAAAGTACTGCTACAAAGCAAGTTACCTGAGTTTACTCTGGCTCAGCTGCCAGCGTTTCCAGTTCTTAGAAACAAAATCCAGTAGGTGGAGATAAGTCGATTTCGTTTTCTCCATAATTTAAAGTCACAGTTTTCATCTAAGGATCATCTCGGGAGTTTTCTTCCACAATGTTTTGATAGTAATTATGAACTCATTCATTGGATATTTAGCTTATATAGTGAATAAAAACTCATGTAAAAAATGAGGGCGCTCTCTGAAGAGTGTGCAAAGGTGCTGTTTTTGAAAGATTTTATTTCTATTTGAGCCATTCAACTTTCAGAAAGAAAAACAATTCCAAGTCTCTTCAGGAAGAACATATAGAAGTTTACAAAATGCTTTAAATTGCTGGGAGTACCCGGCTCTATAGGAAGCCAAAATTGAAGTTAACAAAATCACTCCTGAGGTGGGCAAAACATTCTAACAGAATAGGAACCCAAGAGGGTAAAATAGAACTGAGGGAGTAATTTAGTCACTCTTGCTTCCTGGGAGGAAAATCTGGGAGGTTTGGAAATAATTGGGGATATATTTTCGTCCCTATTCTTTGCGCTAGAACTTGGAAATAGAAAAAGAAATTAGAGAGTGTCAAGAAAGCAAAAGTTAAGGTGTTTCTTCCTGTGTCATACTAAAACTTGCAGAATAAAGAAAAGGGTTAATTATGGGTTTAGAACAAGCAGCTCATTAGACTCAGTATTCGTAGTGTGAGGGGGCTGAGAGCAGCAGAGGGAAGAACGCTCCAACAGAGGTACCAGTGACCATCATGCAGAGGAAACGTGACTGTAAGCCTATGCAGGCTCAGAGGTAAATCAGCTGGGAGGGAAACATCAAGGTGAGAGTCTTTATGAGAATCTTTTTAAAAAAGCAGTTAAAGCAGAGAGAGGTAGAGGGCTGGTATCAGCTACAGCCAAGAGAGAAAAACTGCCAAGATAAAAATAAGAGAAGCAAAGTGAATATCAGATTCAATGAAGATAATCACAAACTAGCATGCAGGAGAGAAACTCAGATTTCCAGGGGTCAGTGAAATACAAAAACAAAATTACGAGCAAAGGGTAAGTGTTCACAAAGCAATATTAATTTGATAAATAAAAAGTGAATCTTTGCTATGTTCTGGCCCAAAACACATGTGCCGTGGATGCAGTAATAAGCACACAGTGTTTATCTTCAAGGAACGTGTGGTCTACTAGAGCATAAATAAATAAATACAGCATTTTCCACAGGGTGGTGTGTCTTACAGGAGGACAACAGCAGGATACCTGCCTTGGTTTTGGCAGTCACACATCGCTGAACAGTAACGCATCTGCATGTTCTAAAGGATGATTTTAATTTGGCAGGCGAGGTGGGAGTAAGGCAGGAAGGCAATAGAGGAAGAACTGGAGAAAGCAGCATTCCTAGTCAAGGGCAGCACAAATCAGAGATGCAAAGAGATTAAAAACATGAAGAAATGTATCGTGCTGAGAAGTTTGGATTTATCCTGGTGACAAAAGGAAATACGTGCTTTTTAGCAACACTGAAGTTCAGACAATTAACTTCTGACAGGTAAGACTTGTGGCCACAGCCATATGAGGGGGCTCTGCCAGTGTCACGGGCAAGCTACAGTAGTGTCCTGAACTAGACTGTGGCTGTGGGAGTGGAGAAATGTGGATAAACTTTGATATAAAGAGGCAAAATAAAAGGACTTATTGAATAGCTGGAAGCAAGATTTAGGGAACTCTTAAATTCTGGGGTTGGGTGAGGGACTGAGATTCCAGCAAGTTTTCTTTGAATATGGACAATTTCATCTTGGCCCCACATTCTAGGGACATGTGGAGTCAGCCTACTGTGTAAAGGCAAAGCATGAGGACTTCTGGTTATTTGAAAATAAACCTGCCATGTGTATGGAGGGAGCATCAGAGGAAGCTTGGGGCATCTCTGTCCTGATTTTTGACAATAACTTCTGAGAGATGTATGACAGAGGAACTGCCACAAATAGACTCTCTTAAAGGCAAACTAGATCCAGGCCCAGCTGTAGGTATGGTCACAGAGAAACTGCGCCCCTTTAAAAGGAATGTTATGTTCAGTCATTGTATAATATAAAGACTATTTTTATACCTGAAAAGCTATACATTGGATTAAGTTTCTAAAACCCTAATAATTACAGATAGAGCAATTCTAGACATAGCCAGAGTATAAGAGGAAAAGACACTTGTCAAACCCAGCACGCGTGTCTAGATGAGTCCGACTGTACCTTACGAATGGCAGATGTGGCAACTGTTGTAGACATTGTCAACTTAACAGACGCATACTTACTTTAAGCAATAGTATCCCGTAGCAACTTGCAATCTGAGATTATGAATTTTCCAGTAATTTTGTACAAGAAAAACCTGAAGTTTTTCTAACTATAAAACATTTTATATTCTAAAATGTCATTGGACTTTTCTCTAATGAAATGTCATATTCAATAGGATAATATCACAGTCAAAGTTTGGTACTTTACTAAGATATGAATATATCTAAGGATGTTGGAATGGAATAAACTTACAGACTGAATCGCACAAGTGGAAAACAAGTTAGTTTTAGGAGTGATTTATCACTACTCAGTAGTATTAATATGCTACCAAAAACTAGAGAAGTTATTGTTAATAGTATTTTTAATTTGAAAATTGCATTTTGATATTTGATATTTTGATATTTGAAACAACTAAATTTGTTCCCTCAGAGTACTTTTGGCATATAATTCAGTCTACCTTTGTATAAAATATTCCTTTTCCCTTTATACAGTACTAGTCTTCTAGAGTATATATATATATATTTTTTATTTTTTTTTTTACTTAAGTAATTCCTATTAAACATTTTAATGTGTAGATTAAAAACCAGAATATCTCCTACATATAGAACTGTAAATTAGAGGATACAATCTCTAGAGTAGGATGTAAACACACACACACGCACACACACACACACACACACACACTGACGTTAACCAAAAATCTTTTATAATTTTTCTTATAAAAGGGTTTTTCAAAATTCTTTTTTATTCTAATTTTGATTTTTATTGATATATGGTTACATTACACAATGATTACAGTCCTCATGGGGACTTGGTACACATACATAACACATCTCAATTCTTTTATATATCCCAACCCCTCTCTTCCGCCTCCCTCCCTCTCTTGATCTCTTTCCCTTTGGCAAAAGACCTAGCACCCTATTGGCTATTATTTATGATTTTTTTGCTCTTTAATTACAGTATTTATGCCTTGGAATTCCCACATAAGAGACACCATGCAATATTAAACCCTGTATGTATGATTTCATTTCACTTAAAGTGATGGTCTGAAAGTAACCTATTTTCTTACAATGCTTCAAGTTTATCTTTCTTTATGTATATAAATACATTTTCCTTATGCATTCATTTGCTGATCGGCATATACCCTGCTTCCAAGAAGCTATTATGAATTGTGCTGCTACAAACATGGGTATGCATGTGTCACTGTAGTATGTCTTCAGCCCTTTGGAAGACACTGCATAGGGGAATGGCTGCGTCAAATGGAATTTCTGTTTTACTTGTCTGAGGAATCTCCATACTGAATTCCACAATGGTGGTAGTTTACATTCTCAAGAACAGTATAGAAGAGTTCCTTTTCCCCTGTGCCTTCATCAGTACTTATTGTTATTATTTGATTTCTTGACCATAGCCATTCTTTCTGGAGTGAGGTAAATCTCAGTGTTCTTTTCATTTGCATTTCTCTGATGGTATAGTGGTTGATTTTGTCAATTTGAGAAATTTAAAAGCTTAACTAAACTGGCTCAGCAATTCTACACCTGAGGGTATAGAGGACCTGCCCTACAGCAGCTGTCTGCTCCCTAGGATGTGGAGGACCCACCCTAGGGTGGACAATATAAAAAGGAAACGAGGAGGGATGGACAGAGCAGTTCTGCAGAGGAGCTGCAGGGTTCTTCGCCTTCAGCTTGGATGTTGTCTCCTGGCTTCTAGTACAGACTCCTCAGTTTCTGTCTTGGATCCTTCAGCCTTCTGGCACAGACTCCTCAGCCTTCCATAGTATATATGTAAGCCTCCTGACACAGACTTAAATGCAACACTACAGTGAGCTCCAGACCTTGAACTGACACCTTCTGCAGGCTTCCTCATTCAACTCTGTGGCTGACATAGCCAATCTTATAACTTCTTATACATTTGTATATCTGTTTCTCTAATAAACTCTGACTGATACGCATGGCCAGAGATGTTGAACACTTTTTCATGTATTTATTAGCCATTTGAACTACTTCTGAGGAGCATCTATTTGTTTTACTTGCCCATTTATCAATCTTTTACTTTAGGGGGTCTAATTTTTTTTCAGTTCTTTGTGTATCCTAGACATTAGTCCTGTTTGTGATGAATATCTGGCAAAACATTTTTCCCGTTCTGAATGCTGTCTCATCACTCTGTTGGTTGTTTCCTTTGCTGTGCAGAGATATTTAATTATATATGTTCCTATTTGTTGATTTTTTTGCTTCGTTTCTTGCACAACTGGTGTTCAGTTCACAAAGTCCTTGCCTATGCCTATTGTGTTTGTGTTTCACCTATTCTATCTTCCAGCAGAGTGTTTCTGTTTTGACATTTAGATCTTTTTATGCATTTTGATTTTAGGATAATACATGGTGAGAGATGAGTTTAGATTCCCTTTTCCGCTGTGGGTAGCCAGCTTTCCCAGCACCATTTATTACAGAAGCTATCTTCCCTTCAGTGTATGTGTTGGCCCTATAGTCATAGAGAGCCGAATACGTCTGGAGTTGTTTCTACATCTTCTGTTCTGTGCCACTGACCCATTTGCTTACTAGTGTGCTGATGCTATGCTGTTTTACGGAGCTTCACACTATAACTTCAAGTCTAGGATTGTGATGCCCAGGATTGCTTTTAGTATACTGGGTCTCTTTTTATTTCATATAGCTTTTAGGGCTATTTTCTAGTCCTGTCAGAAATACTATTAATATCTTGATTGGGATTTCATTAAAATTGTACATCAGTTCTGGATATATGGCCGTTGGTCCTACCTATCCAGGAATAAAGATATTTGTTCCATTTCCAAATGTCCTTTTTGACCTCCTTTTCATAGTGTAATTTTCATAATACAGGTCTTTCACTTCCTTGGCTAGGTTCAATCTTAAGTATTTAACTTTTTGATGCCATTGTGAATGGTACTGTTTTCTAGTTTCCTTCTCAGAGTGTTCATTACTGACATACAGGATTGACTGTGCATTGATTTTGTATCCTGCTACACTACTGAATTTGGTTATTAATTCTAGGAGTCTTTTGGTAGGTTTATTTAGGTCTTCTCTGTAAAGGATCAAATTATCTGCAAATAATTTTACTTCTCCCCTTCTTATACATATTCCTTTTCTTTCTCTTGCCTGAATGCTCTGGTTAATATTTCAACAACCATATTGAACAAGAGCCATGAGAGTGGACATTCCTGCTTTCTTCCTGATTTCAGAGGAAAAGCTTTCAGCTTCTCTCCATTTAACCTAATATTGACCACTGGTTTCTCATAAGTGGCTTTTATCATATTGAGATAAGGTCCTTCTATACTTATTTTCTTTAGAGTTTTTATGAATGGAAGGTGGATTTTGTCAAACACTTTTGTGACCAACTGAGATGATCACATGGTTTTGTTCTTCTATTTTTGTAGTGTATTGCAGTTACTGGTTTGTGTATGTTTAACCATCCCTCCATCCCTGAAATGATGCCCACTTGGTCATGCTGTATGATCTTGTGGATGAGTTGTTTGCCTTCTGTTTGCCAGTATTTTGTGAGGAATTTTGAATTTATTAAAGAGACTGGCATGTAGTTTTCTTTCTGGGGGGTCTTTTCCTGGTTTTAGAATCAGGGTCATTCTGGCTTGCAGCAATGACTCTGGGAGTCCTCCTTCCCTTTCAATGTTATTGAAGAGTCTGAGGAGTATTGGTGTTAGATCTTTCCTGAAGTTCTTGTAGCAGAGTTTACAAGTACTGTGCACTAAACAATTCCAGCACTGGAGCCCCCGTTCTTGTGGAGTTTAGCAGCGACTGCATCCTGAGCTTTTCTTACAGGAGTTAGCAGGGCTTTACTATTATTTTTATTGTTACCGCATCGCTTTCCTGTTACTGAAGCGGTCAGGATTTTTATCTATTGGTTCAGTTTTGGTGATGCATATGTATGCAGGAGCCCCTCTGCTTCTTTCAGATCCTCCAGTTTATTAGAGTACAACTTCACTACATGCTCTCACCTTGGAAAATGAAAATGCCACAGGTTCTACCGCCTGGTAGAGAAGCGTGAACACGGAACTGCTCCTAACTGATTTGGGCGTTTTCTTTCCTGTTTTTGGTAAGGTTGGCTAAGGATTTGTCTATTTTGTTTAGTGTTTCCAGGAACGAGCTCTTCGCTAAATCTCTGTATTGTTTTTAGTCTCGATTTCATTAATTTCTGCTCTGATGTTTGTAATTTCCTTCCTTGTTTTAACTTTAAATTTGGATTGTCCTTGTTTTTCTAGGACCTCAAGGTTCATCATTAGGTTACTCACTAAGGTTCACTTTGTTTTTATAATGTGGGCATTCACAGGTATAAACTTTCCTGTTAAGACTGCCGTCATTGTGTCCCATAAGTTTTTTTTCCCCAGTTGTCACCATTTAATGAAATACTGATTTTAGGAAGAGAATCCAGCTGCACAGTGCATTCTCAGAAACAGAACGTGCTCTTTACCTTGATGATAGTAGGAAAGAACCAGGAACCTTCCTTTGCTCTGAAATTTGAAACTACCAACAATTATTGGTTTGCTTGCTATCCAGTGAACATAAAGTTCTCTGGGATTCAAGTTTCACAAATCTTGTATTCTCAGTTGGCATCAGACAACTGCCAGTTTGAATTTGGTAGTCCCATCCTCTTCTATTCCTCAGCAAGGTCAATGAGCTGCCAACCTTGTAGCTGTTCTGAATCATTTTGTTTAGGATTGTATGAGAATGCATAGAGATCTCCATCTTTTGCTTGTTCTAACAGCTGTAGCAGAGAGTTACAAATGTCATGACAGTCTCTTTCTCTGGGAACAATGAAATGCAAAGTCCAGAAGTTGTTGCACTGAATCAAGAGGGGGCATCCAGAAACAGCCAAAGGAAGTTTCTTTACTGAGGGAATGTGGTGGTGCAACATCCAGGTTTCTTTTTGATGAAAGCCTATAAATAATAGATGTGGGCTGTAAGATACAGTGTTTCCGTTAATGCCTTGTTGCTGGTGCTGAACTGGCCAAGTAATTTTACTTGCTCAACCTTGGTCACCCGGACGTGCTCCATCCCTAGAAGGCCTCCTCTGGTAGCCAGCCTCACAGGTGTACCATGGAGCTAGAGAAACCAGGTTGTGAAGGCAATGCAGAGTGAATGAGCACTCCCTCCACTGGCCAGAGCCCCAGCCGCCAGCCTGCCCACCAAACAAAACTCTTGATGTTTACATATTTCCATAGGTGAAGCCATTATTTTACAAATCACTGCTCACACTCTCTTTATGTTGTCTTAGAGGGCAGTCAACCAAATGTCAAAAGGAAACCCCCTGAAACTTTTTGTGGAGAAAACTCTCTTTGAAGCCTTAAAATGATACTTGGAAATAAAATATTTTTGGGAAAAACTCCACCCACATTAAGGGTCAAAACAATCCAATTATAACCAGAAGTGGAGGCGCATGTCTGTAATCCCAGCACTGGAGAGGCTGAGGCAGGAGGATCATTGTGAGTTTGGGACCAGCCTGGGCTACAAAGTGAGCTCAAGGCCAGCCTGAACTGCATAGTGAGACCTTGTCTCAAAAAGACCAAAAAGAAAACCAAAAAAACAAAACAAGCCCATTATGAGCATTATGGTGGAAAGATAAGGTTTCATACATTCAGATTGATCACGCTTGCTAGAAATGCTCACCAGAACCAAGGGAAGCTTGTTTCCCCAAAATGCTAAACAAGGTCTTCATGGATCCAAACACTGAGTCTAGGTTTTTCATATTTAGAGGAAACTAAAGCAAAGCAACTGAATTTGAGGGCTATAAAAATTGTACAGCCTTTGGAAAAACAATGTGAGGCCGCATTGAAAAAGCATGCTGAGATAACAAAATCCACAGGGCAAAAGAAGGGAAGGTTGTTTGTTTCAGTTGATTCTTCATTCATCAAGTTCCTTGAGTTAGCAAGTTTTAACACTAAGGAAAACTGGGGAGAAAATTCCAGCCAGAGTTTCTGAAACCCAGGCCTGCTGGGAGAAAGTTGAGAACAAACAAGAGGAGCACTGGAGGAAACTAACTTGGCAGTAACCCTGCTCTTGGATAAGAGTTGAACATACAAAGGCCAAATGGCTTAGAGAGACCCAAACTGATACAGGAAAACTCTAGGGTTAAAAAAAAGAGAGTGTAATGGTAAGATATAGCAGTGGGGCTCCAAACAGCAACATGTCTAAGAGAAAATTAGGCAGAGGATAATCATATCACAAGAGAATATGAATCAAATTGGTGATTTCAGGAACAGAATGTAACCTTTCAGGAGAGGGGTCTGAGAAGTTCTCATTAGGGTATTAGAAATTAGCCAAGCATAACAGGGTTTTGGATTGAAATCTAATAGTAGAGAAAATCAGAGTCAGGAATTTTTAAAAAAGCACTAGGGAAACTGGGGAAAGTTCTAGTTTGTTTTTTTTATGAAAGGAAATGTAGAGAAATTCTGATATGCATAGACAAGTATGCCTTAACTAATCACACCGTGGGGAATACCAGGTGATGAAGACAGAATTAATGCCAAGTTTCATAAGATTCTCTCTTTTGTTTTGAATTCATCCCTCTCCATGGTACTCTCCATTCAGTTGCCAGTTCCTATAAAGTCTATCTCTAAGTGTCTTTCAAAACATCTTCAATTTCCCATGCCTCACAATTACTCTTCTAGCTGTCACTCATAATTGTTTTCTTTAGCCATAGACCCTTTTCCACTTCGTTCCATTTTCCATTCTGATCCCAAAGTTGCTTTTCTGAATTGCATAACTGATGCTATCCCACTGCCTTGATCAAAAGCCTTCAACAGATAATGATATGGCTTTCTATGAGAATAACAGGTACTAAAAAATTCTAAAGCAAGCATTTCAGGAAGGAAGTGATGCAGGATGGAAAGCATAACAGGCAAAAAGGAAGAAGAAATGAAGAACATTTGAAATGAAGATTGAAGAAATGAAGAAATGAAGATTATAAAAGTATTGGTAAATCTTAATGAACATCCACTGTTTAAAACAATACCAATACATTCTTGTAAGGTTAAAAATAATTAAGTGACACAAAAACAATGACATAGAACAGAGGGGAGAAGAATAGAGATATTCAAGGTTTTTAATAATAGTGATAGTTTCAGAGGTGATTAAATTTAGACTTCAGTTTTCTTTAGCTTTAAATGTAATCACTGAATAAAAATATATAAATTCAAAACTAACTGAGTAGAGACAGGTAATGAGTAAAAAATAATCAATTTACAGGGAACAAATTGGGAGTGGAGAGACTTGTCCTAGTTTCCCATGTCTGTGACACAGTATATGGCCCCTGAAACTTAAAGGAGAGGTTGATCTGGGCTCATTGTTTTCAGTCTTTGGTTCCTTGACTCCAAGGCAGAAACTGGGTGACTGGGTAGCACAGCAGAGGAAAAGGTACTCAACCCTTGGCACCCAAGAAACACAGAGAGAAAGGAGAAATCAGGGACAAAAACACACTCTTCTGAGCCAGAGATAGAGCTCAGTGGCACAGCACCTGTCTGGCAAGCATGAAGTCCTGAGTTTGATTTATGCTTTTGAAGGACATACTCCTCCAGGCTGCACCCCTAGTGCCCCGTTTCCAGCAGGTCCCGCCTCCTAAGCACACACTTGGCCACTGAACTCACCATTGGCTGAGGCCACTGATGACTGTAATAGCCCCGTGATCCAATCAACATACAGACCGATGAGGCTTTTCAGGGGGCTATTTTAGATAACATGCTTAAGCACCATGGGGAAAAAATAATACATAATAAGATAGTAAATATAAACCCAGAAACACGACTAAGCAATTTGATGTGCAGTCAGTGCTGTGGACTGAATGATATAGTTAACAAAGATTGTTAGGTATAAAGGGAATTTCTACATCACATGAGCATAGAAAAATGGAAAGTATGGGAATGGGACAATGTATTGCATTTGTAGGAAACATACTCCAATATTGTCAAAGGTGCAAAAATGGTGTGCAGTGTGAAGAAATTGGAGATGGTTTGAAATGTTGTGGAGAAGGAGTAAACTGATGAGATAAATGAAGGGATAATGCTGGCAAATATTAAAACCTTCGGTGATCCAGTTAATTACCAGTTGGCAGTAGTTGCACGCTAAGAAGTAGGGGTTAGAAGTTATGAGTGCATGACAATATGAAAATCTATGCCCATATCATTTTGTCAGGAAAGGCTGCCTACATACATCTAATGTAAATGTGAAATTTTGGATTTTGTTATCAAAACTTATTCATGATTGTTTCCCTAGTCTTTGCCTTCTTAAGAAATATTGGTTTATTTTAGGGAATTAAAATTAAGTTACTTTTATAATACTATACCAAAACTTCATGTTTTGAATCCCCTCTTGCATTCTATCAGGAAGTCCAGCATCTCTTTAGGTTTTCTTGTGAAATATTGCACCAAATATTCCTACTAATGTAGCCCACTTGTGGATAACTTTCTATGGAATTCCAGGCCATAAGGCTTGAGAGTGTGTCACATACAATCACTAGGCTTCATAATAGCCCTACGTGACTCTGCTCTGCCATCTTTAAGTCCTGTTGTCAGTAGTTACTCTTCTTTCCACAGACTCCTGTGTCAGTTGCCGACAACCTCCTCCTCCACGCTGCTCTTCTGACATTAAAAAGTTATCAATGCTCATCAGTAGATTTTTCAGAGTGGATTTTCCTAAGCAAAGCAGTCAGTTCCCAAAGAATAGTTAATTATTTTTACCACAGCTTGTCTCTCTAGATTATATACAAATTCTAGGTGTGGGAAGTTGCATACGGAAGAAGTTATGCTTCAGCACACCTGGAAACCCCTACTATAATAGGTTTCTTCTTCTCCTGTTTACTGTCTCCCAAAGAACTCAGTCTCTCTTCCTCTGGTGTCATGTCTTTAAGAGATCCTCATCCCTGTAGTCTAGGGTGTGTATATGTTCCAAAATGGGATCAAACGTTTTACCAATGAGCTTCTGAACACTGTAATTAATATGTATCAAAACTGAGCACTTCTCTGTGTCATTGAACAATCTAAGATAGTAAGAAGTGATTTGGAATATCACTAAAGTGATTTACAATAAAATAATTTAGAATATTACTTGATCACAGTCTGGTTGAAACAGATCACACAGATGACCTCTTAAAGTCATCATTAAACACATTCAATTTTACAGTCTCAACTGTTTCACAGGCTATAGTTTGCTGATCTTGGGCCTGTAGTTGATAAGGACTGAATATCTACCTACCCACCCAGATTCACATGTTGATGGCCTAATTTCCAGAGAAGGAGGTGGTAAAAGCTAAATGAGGTCATAAGGGTGGGGCCGTAATCTGATCAGATTAGTGTCACAGTAAGAAGAGATTCCACAGTTCTTTTCCACCCATGTAAGGACACAGAGAGAAGGGGACTGTGTGCAGCCCACTGAGACAGCGCTCCCCAGACGTGCACCCTGCTGGCACTTTCACTGTGGGTACCCATTTTCCATATCTATGAGAAAATCAGTTACTGGGTTTATCGTATTTTGTTATGGCACCCTGAAAAGAATAATACAATAAAATTAAAAGCAAGGTCTCATCGTATAAAGGTTAATTCTTCCTCTAGCAAGTACTGCTCAGTCTGAATGTCTTTTTATGCAGAATGTAATGTCTTCTTTATTCTTATAACTATACATCTCCCACTCTCCAACTTTTATCCATCTTTTAAGGCACCACTCTAATATCACATTATTTGAGAAGGAAATGATTGTTATGAATTAACTGTATTCTCCTAACAGTTATGTTCAAGTCCTAATCCTCTGGTACCTGTGAACATGATCTTATTTGGACATAGGGTCTTTGCAGACAGAGCCCAGTTAAAACAAGGTCATACTGGAGTAGGGTAGGGCATAATTCAATGATTGGTTTCCATACAAGAAGAAGAAAATTGGGACACAGACATGCAAGGAAAATACCATGTGATGTGGGAGGTACAAATTATGGAGTTACATGGCCACAAACCCAGGGATGCCAACAATTGCTGGCAACCACCATAAACGAGGAAAAAGACAGGGAAAAGATTCTTTTGAGTCCCTCAAAGGAAACTAATCCTACAAATGCCTTAATTTTAGGCTTCTACCGTCTGGAACAGCCAGGGAACACATTTATATTGTTTAAACTTACCCATTTTTATTTTTTTTAATGGCAGCTCTAGGAACCTGGCACTGTAACACTTCCTCCTTTTCACTGATCTTGGCAGACTTACTTGTTCTCTATAGGGCCTATGATTCCTTCAGCCTTAGAATAAAGGTTTATTGAGGTTCTACTCTGAGTATCAAACATTCTGCTAGATGTTGAAAGAAAAACCAAGGCTATAAATGAATGTGACAAATATAGTGGAGATGAAAAAGCAGAAAGAAACTGACAAAAAACAAAGGCTGATTATAATAAAGACTACAAGCAGAAATGGAAATTAAAGGGTAGAACTTAGGGTGGCAGTCACCTTTCAAAAGAGGTTATATTTAAGCCAACTTTTCTGCAAAGAAAGAGCAAGAACTAATGTTCAGAGCAAGAAAGTATTTATCCTGTCATAAGAACTGCTTGGAACCAGACTTTGAGAGACAGCACCATAAGATGAGAGCTGAGAGATAAGAAATCACTGAACTTACAGGGATTTATTATATTTTTCAAATCGAATTGGGACAATGGTGTGGTAACAGGAGTATAAGGAGCAGATAGAAGGTTGTAGCAGTAGCTCAAGAGAGATAATAGTTTCTTGGTTGAGGTTGATGGCAGTGGGAATGGAGAGAGGTGAACAGATTCAACATTGTTATAACTTGTATATAGATGTCCCCTGCCAAAGCCTCATGTAGTCATAGATGGGAGTTGGGGGGGGTGCCTGCTTCTTGTGTGTGATGCTAGGATTAAATTGTGTGATGCTGGGATTAAGGATGTCCCACCTTAGGAGTGGGTAGCACCAATCAATAGGCTCACAGCCTTAATATAGTATAAAGCCAGCTACTACTACTGCTTCTGCTGATTTGCTGCTTGCTGCTATAACCTTCTGCTCGCCACACCATGACCTGTTTCTCCTTTGCAATGTCTCACTGCCATGCCATCCTGGCTTAGAACCAGCCAGTGTGAATGGAGACCTCTACAAAATGTAAGCCGGAACAAACCTGTCCTGTTTTAACTTTGAGGGTTGAATATTTTGTCTCAGCAACAAAAGTAACTAAGACAGATTTTGGTACAAGGAATGGGGTCCTTGCTATGACATTACTTGGCCACATGTAATGTAATTATAACCAGCCTATGGAAAGAGTTTAGAAAGTTTTAGAGATACCAAATGAAGAAGCAGCCCTGGAATGCTTTAAAGTATCCTTGACAGGAGATACTGAACAGCCCTTAGAAGGCCAAAACACTGATAAATATGCAGCCAGTAAAGACCAGGCTCAAGAGGTTTCAGTTAGGAACAAGGATTTCATTGGCTGTTTGACTCCAGACCATGTGTACTATGCTTTGGCAGAAAATTTGTTTGCGTTGTTCTTGTCCACAGATTTCACCTAAAACTGAGATTAAAGACACCAGACTAATTAATTTTGTGGAAGAAAGTTTAAGGCAGTCTAATGTAGAGGCAGTGGCATGGATATTGTTGGGGGCTTTTACCCAGATCTATGTTGAGAAACAAAAGCAAAGAGCATAGCAAAATGATTTAAAATATTTTGAAATGATTTGAAATATTTTGAGTTTGGCCAGAGAGGAAGCTCCAGTAAAGTTGTAGACTGCAAAGGTGGAACAGAGAAGAACTTGGTTACTGAGAAGGAAGAGGACCATAGAAAATGTTAGACCATGGTCTAAGAACATCACAAACCCAGAAGGACTCCACATTTTGCAGCCTCAAAATTGATCAATCTGTAACTAAAAGTCAGATGTAAAGGCATTATATCTTATGAATTGCTTTTCATGGGGCAGTTGTATCAAACCTGGCTTCATGGCAAAATTTCATTTCTCCTGATAGCTTTTCTTCAGTGATATAAATTGGCCATTCTTTGGTCAAAGAGAAGTAAGTCACTGTATTCTCTTCCTTGGATCTTCAGGTGGTTAAAGTTTGTAGTAGTACAAATGACATGTTCTATCTTCATATTCCTCCATGGAGGAAACTGTTGAGCACACACAGAGATCGCTCCGTTTCTGTGATCATCATGCTTTCACTGATAGTCTCAGATAAACCACAGGCAATCAGTTCACTTGTGGAGTGACACTCTCAGCTGGGTGCTGCATTGTGGCTTTCCCATATTAAACAGCATAGACAGCACCATTCTCAGAGACCCCAACCCACAGTGAGATTTGATGGCAGGTAATGAGGTGGTAATTTCTAGCACCATCACTGCAGGCAAGACACAGGTAGGGTAGCACCCAAGCTCTAGGAAATCAGCCTCTTCCCTCATGCTGTTGTACACTACGCAAAAGTTGCAAGTTGCAAGAAAGAGTGAGTGCTTGACAAACGGGCAAGTAAGCTGAAGGCATTGCAATAATCCACAAGCCATTTACAGAAGCACAACTCTGGTCTAAATTTTGGAACTAAATGTGTTTTAGAACTCAGAATTGCATGTACTGTAGAAGGAAATCAAAATGTGTATATTATGTAACCCACTACCAGGGTATGAAGTGGGACTGCATGATCAAACTCAAGTATTTCTACAGCAAAACATGTGAATATTTGTGTCAAGTAGTATAAATTAGCAATATAAATAACATCTGTTAGGCCAGGGATATACCTCACTGGCATCAGCACTTGCCTGGCAAACCTGAGATCATGGGTTTGATTCCTGGTACCAATAAATAAATAGATAACCTCTGTTAGTTTTGTCTTCAAATGAATATCTCTTTGGGGTTTCTTTTGCATGTTAGACATAAAAGATTATGTACCTGTATTCTTTTTTTCTGGCCTAAGTTGGGAATAAAGATAATATGGTCTCTAACTCTAGTGATCTCACTGCTGCTTCATTTCCGTAGTTTCAAACCTTCTATGTCAACCTAGAAGAGCCTATAGGTCTATATGTGGTTGTGCTCCATACTAATGCATGTCATTCATGAGTTCATTCATTTGATAAACATAATGGGACACCTACTGTGGGCCCACAGCACACTGGATCAGGAGAGTGACTCAACCATTCTATTTAGTGACACATAAAACTTGGTCCTAAACTTTCACTTTATTAAGCCTATTGAAACCAAAAATAGAAATATTTGTCTTTCCACCTACTCAAACAATTTCAAAGGTCAAACTTTTTCTTAAATACATATACTTGAATCATCTAATAAGAATGCTACTACTGAAGAAACAGATTAAATTAATCTTGAGCAGCAAAAAAATCTGAAAAAGTATCTTATTAGGTTTTATTTACTTTTATTGAGCTATAGGCTTTCTATCTACTGCTCATTTTTTCTCTAGGAGTATTTTTTCCTATAAAACACTGAAATATTAAAAAAATAAACCAAAAAGTATTCATCACCAGAAAAAATGAAAAATATAGAAAATACTTATTGTGTCACACAAGTTAAAACTCGATTTAATGAATTTGAAAACAAAAAACTTACTATCTTATGCACAGATTTTAGTTGACACGCTGGAAGTAAAGATTACTGTTTAAGAATCTGTTTTGTTTGCTTTAATTCCAGAGTAGTCCATCCAATATTCCATTTTTGTAGACTGGTTATATTTTACTCATATCAGGTAGTTCTTCAAAGGATTTTGAATAATCTTCCAGATTTCAAATTCTTCTTTTTTTATAAAGACAAGCCAGGGCATAACTTAATAGAAAATTTGAAAGATGAAACCATAACACAGTGTCATGTCAAAACAGAAAAAATATGATGAGTGACATAATTTGGTATTAAAATAAAGGATATGAAATTATGGCTCTGAACTTATGGAAAATAAATTCAATATTTTTGTGTTGTACCAATACTATGCCTGGAACAGAGCGTCTAGTTATGAGGAAGTATGGCTTACAGCTTCATAATTTTCTGTGTCTTTTACCATCAGTCTATAAGAAAACACAACCCATGAATTACAGACAATCTTGATCTTCCATTTCACATGAGGAAATTTCATGAATAGAAATTTTGTTAGTTTTTATATTTCTTCCATGGGATGAGTAATAATGTGAAGCTTTGAGGGTGTTGCAGAAATATCTTATGATTACAATAATTTGATATGTTGTACACTGTGGATACATAAGTCAAATTTGTGAATATACAAATAGAATTTTGTGACTATATGAAATATTAACACTGAATCCAGTTAAACTCTATCAACCATATGAGGTTAAATATACGGACTATGGGATGTTGGTGGCTCATATTTAGTCTTTACCTCATTTTTAGAATATTTTTAATTGTCCACACAAAATTCCATCTGTTTATTCAATATACTTACTTTTTTAGCCACATGATACTAGTCAGAGGTAAACATGAGCTCATTTGTATGGTCTGCTACTGACAGCATTATTGACTCTAATCCTATAACAGACAAGATATTTCATAAAGTATGCATGTGATTGTTCCTCGCTAAAAGGACCTGATCAATATCCTGCCTCTGTATCCTGTCTGCAGAATATAAAATCAAAGTGCTGTAGAGTCTATTTTTTCTAATTTTCAAAATCAGTCATCTTATAGAACACAAGGTTTTGTGAAAACAAAAAATGACAGCATGTATAATTTCCTACTTTGCAATGAAGGAATGAAAAATATATCTAAAATTGAATACTTTAAGGCTTCTTTTTTTTTGCATTTTGTGGTAGGTTATTTGGGTAAAAATAATAGGCATCTAACTTACCTTACTTCAGTCTTTGAACAGATTAGTCCTTGGAAATGAAACCCACTGTGAAGGATGACCAAAGGTCACTGTATTACGTTGGATTATCTTGTTGAACTTAGAGTTGTCCTTGGGTATGGACCAAAGGGCCCAGATCATTTTCTTACCAAATTGTTCTTTGCTACCTGATCATTGCTGAAATGTGTATAGGGTTGGAAAGCGAACAGAAGAAATAAAATAATGATTGGATCTTTAATTCTAGCTCAGTAAAATACTTTATTACAAGAATTATAAAATATTTCAAAATTGTGAGTTCATTTTTTTTGTAAGTCAACAACTAAAGAGCCAGAATGGAAAATAGATTTCAATATATTTTGGCACGGTATGCCTGCATTCTGCCTGAAATGTATTAATGAAGGAGAAATATTCCTATTTGTGTATTTCACTTTTTTAGGCTTCTCTGTAACTCTTAGCTGGACTGTTTTTGTGCACCCAATAGGATGTCTGAACTGCTTTTCCTTGAGCAGTGTTGACATCCAGTGGAGACTCAGAATAATTACAGGTGTGTCAAAATCCCTGTGGAACACAGCTCAGAATGGCTGTCGGGTTTGAAATAGATATCACACAGTTCAGTAACAAAAATATAATTTTACCCATGCTCACAATTGAAATAGAATGAAATGAAAACTAGCACAATATGTAGAAAATGTATAGGAAAAAACCCTTCACCCAGAGTCACGGAGAAATTTCTTAGCTGCAACACCAAACTGAGTATCACATGATAAAATTTTCCTTTACTAAAACCAGTGTGAAGATAATTAAAAGACAAAATGCAGTTTGGGATATAATGTTTGCAAATCACCTGTATGAAAAGGCATTTATGTCAAGACAATGAAAACCCCTCACAACTCAACTAGAGACATTTACTTCCACCCAAGATGAAGTAACAGGGTTCAGATTTACATTTCTGGCTGAAATAAAACAGAACAGAACAAACACAGGAAACACTATCTAGAGATACTGGACATTAGATAACAATGACAATGATCCCTGGCACAGCAAAACATAAGTGGCCCCAGATCTGGTAGCTTACTGCCTTGAAAAGCTCATGGTACACAGTGCAAAGAATCCAGCAGAGCTCAGGGAACTTCTCAAATTGAGAGAAAGCTTAGGGAGGTGAACACAGGTAAATTTCAGAAGAAAAGAACAAGATAAGAATAGGACTTATTCCTTGTATCTGTCTTCAGCCACTCACAGAAGGGCCAGCACATACACACTACTCAAAAGATATGGACGGTTCAGTGGGTAGCTGACAGCTATCAGTGGATAGGTGGTTCAGTGAGTAGCTAGATCAATAAACGAGTGCTAGGGACAATCGCCTCCAACTGGGATCAAGTGCTGAAGACAAAATTTATGAATGAAATTAGAAAAACATTCTTGCATACTTGGAAAAAATAGTTGATGCATACTATGAAATTCTAAACTGATTTTTCACTGGCCTATGACATTTCTGTGTGTAGTCCATAACTACTCATCATATGCCACATACCAAGTCTGTTGATGTGTTTTTAAAACTCGGTGTAAGGTAAAACATTACTGGGTCACTGGAATGAAAACACACTGATTTTGAAAAGCTGTTTTCTCAAGTTCAAGACAGCTATGATTCACTGTTGCATTTCAGTTTACAAATACAAGATGTTGCCTCCTTCACTGATTCAGAGTGGAGGTAGGCCATAATTTTTTGGCTCAATAAAGTATATTCTGTTAAGAGCTTCCATGATGTCTATGCTAACCCTTGTTCTCTGACACATTAGCTTTTCTAAAGTTCTCTGAAAATATACGCTTCGTTTAAATGGCCAATTTTCAAATGGCACCAATGCTGGAAATTTAATATCAAAACTTTCCAGTCATCTCTCAATGAGATTATTTTTTTAAGGCTTTGGAAAGTGCAAGTGATCTAATAATTCCATTCTACTTCCTTTTAGATATCATTTCCATATCACATAAGCTTTAACAACTGCTACTTCTTTTAGCCATGTTATGCAGACTGTCTAGATCTGTGAAAGCTGGGTATCTAAAATTAATTTTAGCCTGTTCTGGGAGTGGTGTGGGAGAAGTCCCGTATATTTGTAGATTATCATATATAACATCAAACCTTATGTTTCTTATTCATATTTTTCTATAACTTATAAGTAAACTTTAGGAACTGATAAATAATGGTAGTGCACATTAAAGTTCCAGAGAATTTTTTTCATCTTTTCTTTGTAATACCTATAGAGTCATCTATTGTTCTTTTTTTTTTTTTTTTTTTTTGGCGGTACTGGGGATTGAACTCAGGACCCTGCGCTTGCTAGGCAGGCGCTTATTCCACTGAGCTATATCCCCAGCCCTATAGAGTCATCTAAAACAGAAAAACAGCCTAAGTAATTGTCAGAACAAATAAGAGTCTGTGTATTCTTATTTCTCATTCATAGGTCTAAGGCAATACTGGCACCCAACCTCCCGAGCTAATATATATATATATATATATATATATATATATATATATTCTGAAGGGCATCTGGTCGACCTCAAGTGGCTCCATCCCAGGCCTGCAATCATAAGCTTCAGCAATAGTAATGAACAAAATTTCTTGTTTGACCCACTTTCCCTTTTGTCTAGGTTGCTCATGACATTTAGTAGCTTCAAGATTCAACTCTTGAAGATCCGGGGAAGATGGCGACCAGGTGAGCAGCAAGGGAGCGAACCTCCTTAATAAACACCACCAGCTCGAGACAGACTTGGCGAGCGTGAATGCCGGGACCTCGGCTGGGAAGTTTAAACTGGGCGTATTTCTCTGAGATGCCGGGGGAGATGTGGTAGGGCGGACCAGGCTGCCGGGGCGAGACGTGGGAA